>WYDI02026373.1:0-15824 GCA_009867235.2 Psittacus erithacus | reverse complement strand
GTCCATGTCACTGACAAAGATGTTGAACAAGACTGGTCCCAACACCGATCCCTGAGGGACACCACTCATTACTGGTCCCCAGCTGGATATTGAGCAGTTGACAACAACTCTCTACGTGCAGCCATCCAGCCAATTATTTATCCACCAGGTGGTCCATCCATCAAATTGATGTCTCTCTAGTTTAGCGACAAGGATGTCATGTGGGACAGTGTTGAGTTTTCAATTGTAAGCCAATGGCAAGTAATTACAGTGACACCTCAGTGAACTGTCTTCTAATAAGTAAACCGGAACCAGACAGTAAATGTATCTTCATATATTCAAAGAGTAAAGTCAATGCTACTGAATTGCAGATCACATCTAATGGCCAGGTGCAATGCCTTTCAAGAAGGTGAGAGTTTTTTGTAAACATTTGGGGTTTTTTTTAATTAGCTATTGAGAATAAAATTAGCATGAAGTTTAATCTTTTCAAACACCTGCAATAGCACTTGCCTAACTAACTACATGCAGTTTGATAAACACTTTTATCGATCTCCTAAATCAAGTTTAGGCAAACTCCAGCCTGTACATAGTTCAAACTATGACACTGACTTGCTCCATTACCTTAATAGAAATGTGCCAGATCATTCTGTATTTTACCTTTTAGATATTAGTTCTTAAAAACAAACAAAAAAACCCACCAAAAAAGAAACCGTACAAAAAACACCAAAAGACCCGTACAAAAAACACCAATGACCCATACAAAAACCCCCAAAGAGCACAGTTATATAAAGTTATGGTGAGTAACAGTAAAGCCCATGCAAAGTGTGCAATTTATGATTGTCATATGTGGGTTAAATAACAACAAAGGATAGCAAAGATTAAGGATTAAAAATTGCCTAAAACATATGAATGATGATGTGAAAATAATCTCAATTGTAACGGTTATATATTTATACAGCAAATTTTTATTCTTGTGCATTGGTAAAATAAAGGCTTCACTTCTTTGGCTTTGAAGAGATGGGAGAAGATGACTAAACTGTCAGTTTGAATTTATGTTTTGTGATAAATATTTATAGCCCACAGAAAATAATTGTATGGCTCTTAAGGATTGAGCTAATTAGTTATAAATCGCATTCTAAATGTATTAACATACTTCTTTTACAGAAACTTTGGCTTTCAATAAATAAATATTGAAATACTTGGGTTGTAATAAATGCAAAGGAAGAAATGTTTCTAAATCCAGTGAGAGAACGTGAGAGGTTTCCTTCCTCTCATTCTACTTACTGAGCCTACCCTCAAGGCTATTTCTTTGTAAGCTTTGATATATGATGCTTCCTTTGTTTCAAGTTTCAAAGTGTAAACTACAAAGTATAACTTCTCACTGATAGAAAACCATCAGCTAACACACCTACGTCAATTAGGGCATGCATGCATTGAAAGGTTTGATGGGTGTTTTCAAATTTCAGGGTGTTTTGTCACATTTTTTTAATCAGATAATACTTATAATGAAACAGAAGACAAACATTGGTAGGTTGCAAGTCTCAGATCTTGTTTATTTATAAAGCAATAAATATTAGAATCACAAATAAATTGCACGGGTGTGTAAACAAACTGTACAATGACTGAAGAGTTCAGGAAGGGTTGACAGAAGACTTCAAGAAGCATATCATCATCATCCTGAGTGGGAAGTAAATTGAGGGAAAAAGTGCTTAGAAGCACTTGCGGTGGACAATGGATGGACCAGCTTCATCATACTCCTGTTTACTGATCCACATTTGCTGGAAGGTGGACAGAGATGCAAGAATGGAGCCACCAATCCAGACAGAGTACTTGCGCTCAGGTGGGGCAATGATCTAGAATAAAGAAAAGTGACAAAATCCTCATTTAATTGTTACATTTCTGAACAACCACAGCACCAATGTAACAAAACAGTATGTATTTTCTTAAGTACACGAAAAAATTCTCTATAATAGAAAAAATCTTCAGCAGCTGGTAAAATAGGTGCAATATTCCTTAAGAAATTCTATAACCATATTCTCCTCTTTTCTAACACTTGCTTCTAACTAATATAATTATTCTGATTAAGTGGAATTTCTCCTCATTTTTCCAGCAGCTGTTGATCTTACTCTTGAGTTGTTCCTATATGCCAATTTAACAATGCGGACATTTTCTCCATCTTTATCCACATTTTATAGTACAGATCCAAACTCCTTACCTTGATCTTCATAGTGCTAGGAGCAAGTGCAGTGATTTCTTTCTGCATGCGATCAGCAATACCAGGGTACATCGTCGTGCCACCTGAGAGGACATTGTTGGCATACAAGTCCTTACGAATATCAATATCACACTTCATGATACTGTTGTAGGTAGTTTCATGAATACCAGCAGATTCCATACCTTGAAGAAAAAGAATAAAGTAGGTCAGTAAATTATACAAGAGGTCTTCATGAAAAGAAATCTTGGCATTTCTCCTCATCATTAATACGAACTTCTGTAATCTCTTTGTTGCAAAATTATTAGTGATCATTAAGTGCTATAGAAAAACAAACAAAATAGAATTACAGAACTAGCTTAGAAAATAAAATTATTTGTTAGAAAAGGAAAGAATTATAATGCATGTGGAAAAGCAAAGAGACTCAAAATATATAGTAAGAGAAGAAGCAGACACAAGATAAATTCACTTGTGTATGGCAAGGGGAGAAAGCTATATAGAACAGAAAACATGAGGATCAGATTATGTCAGTCTCACGAAAAGCACTAGTTGAATATAGTAAAGACAGCAATAAAGACAATGAAAGGAGTTGAAGTAGAAATAAAGAAGACAACAGTAACTTCATTTCACTTTCAAAATACAGTCTATATTGTTCATAAATATCAAGGCAAGACATAACCAAGACGGGACCAAGACATCAGTACTTGACGGTAAGAAAAAAAGAAACCAGAAGCAAGTGTTCGTAGGTTGCATTCCAGTTTCAACAGGTGCTTCCTGAAAGGCCTGACACTAGATCCACAGTAAGATGTCAGCTGATAAACAACTGCAGTATTGCTCAGGACTTGGAGTACAAGCATTTGTAATATCTGTCAGCTGCACTCACATACAGCAAAGCTTACTATCTTGACCGTGACAATGTTCAATTACAGTGCATATAAATATACGTGCACCTTCATTCCATTTATTCTCTTTCCAGACACTTTACTCCTTCATGGAGTCAGATACTGTTTTAAGTGTAAGCCTTACAAACACAGCATTGAAAGCTATTCTTGCCATCAGTGACACAGAATCATAGAATGTCTCAAGTTGGAAGGGACCCATAAGGATCACTGAGTTTGACTCCCTAATGATGATACTCTAACTGCTCATCTTATCACTAAAGAATTGTGACCCAAAGACCTGATCTAAACTTGCAACAAGAGCCCAGAGCTCAGCTGATTACAAGTTGAGCTCATATCAACCACAGCTTAGAAGGTCCAGAGGATCTAACCCATTATTTATTTGTGTTTGTTCATGCCAAATTTAGATAAGTAGGAAGAGGAGCAGGACACCTTCTAGATCTTCTGATTCATTTATACCTCCTACAGAAAGGAGAATTTCCTGAGAACACTTACCAATAAAGGAAGGCTGGAATAAGGTTTCAGGGCAGCGGAAACGTTCGTTACCAATTGTGATCACTTGTCCATCAGGCAATTCATAGCTCTTTTCCAGAGAGGAGGAAGAGGCAGCAGTGGCCATTTCATTCTCAAAGTCGAGAGCAACATAGCACAGCTTCTCCTTGATATCACGAACAATTTCACGTTCAGCTGCAGATAGATGGAAAATAAATCAAGGTTTGGATAAGCAAAATACTAGTGGAAGATGGGCCAAGAGAGACATGAGGATTTTCACAGGAGGGCAAAGCTGAAGGACTGACCTGTTGTCACAAAGGAGTAGCCACGCTCCGTGAGGATCTTCATGAGGTAGTCAGTCAGATCCCTGCCAGCCAGATCCAGACGCATGATAGCATGAGGCAAAGCATAACCTTCATAAATAGGTACATTGTGGGTGACGCCATCGCCAGAGTCAAGAACAATACCTGGGAGAAAAATGTTAGAGAGCAGTTGGAATCACCTAGAAAATGCTTAGAGGCCTTAGGCACAGTAAGCAGCAACAGACATCACAAAATAGAGCATTTTTCAGGCAGTGTAAAGTAGCATCATTCTATTTTAGCCATAAAGATCTTTCACATTCCTTCCACCTTTGCTTGCCTAGACATTCCTGTTTGGTGTGAACTTTCCCTTAAAACAACTGTTCTGTACTTAAGCTAATCCATAGGAGCAGTAACTACATCTGCAACAGTGATTTTCTTGATCTGATATGGGCATCTTTTGGGTCCTGTCGAAACTCTTGAACTGGCATAACACTTGTATAACTGCAGTAACTTCACAGGACTGTCTCCTTGTTTGTGTCATGACAACTGGTAGGAGAGCCAGTGCCCCTCCACAAAAGCAATGCACACAGATCCACATTGTCCATGAACTACTTTGTACGGGCTTTTCTGTTATTTTTACCATCAATCAGTATAAACTAAAAATGCCTAGCTCTCTGTAAATTTGAATGAGTTACGGTTGATTTTCTTCCTACTTGGAGTGGGAAGGAATGACAGTTCCTGAAAAGAAATATTTAAATAGCACTTATTTGTTTATTTTACCTGTTGTACGACCAGAAGCATACAGGGACAGGACAGCCTGGATCGCCACGTACATAGCAGGTACGTTAAAGGTCTCAAACATTATCTGGGTCATCTTTTCACGATTAGCTTTAGGGTTCAAGGGGGCCTCTGTGAGCAAGGTAGGGTGTTCCTCAGGGGCCACACGGAGTTCATTGTAGAAGGTGTGGTGCCAGATCTTTTCCATGTCATCCCAGTTGGTGATGATGCCGTGTTCAATGGGATATTTCAAAGTGAGGATACCTCTTTTGCTCTGAGCTTCATCACCCACATAGGAATCTTTTTGACCCATACCAACCATAACACCCTAAGAGAGGAAAATACAGAAAAGCATTATTTGAGGAAGTCAATACCACAGAGCACAAACAATTACATCACAGGCAACTATGCTATTTATAAGAAAGGCACAAGCAGACACACTACTAAAAGGTTGTTTAGGAAAAGAAATGAGCATTATTAAAATAGTAAGTCAACAGAATTTGAAGTTTACTCATAAAATCCTCTTCCTTTAACCAGTGGAAAGGCTTTTCCCTGCCTTTTTTTAATTGATGTCTTATTTTCAACTACTTCTTTCTAGTCCAAAAGTTTGACTGAAAATACACTCCGCAATATCAGGAGCAGGAAAAGACAGAGACGTACAAAAAGACTTTATAAAGGAGAAAGTACAGAGGGAAATTAGCCTTCTAGTGAAGGAAGATACTCCATATTATTATGAAACCTCAGCAACAGCTTGTTCATAATAGCAAAATACAAATCGCAAACACCTGGAAATGTGTCACTCGTATCACTGCATGAAGTGAGCAGAGGGAAGGGCAGGGTATTTGGCCCAGGACAGAAGAACAAAGGAGGGAAGGGGCTAGTGGAGGCAACTCCTGGAGAGAGGGGGAAAGCTCTATCCTGTCACGGTTCTGCCTCCGTATTTACCTGGTGCCTGGGACGGCCGACGATGGATGGGAACACGGCCCTGGGGGCATCATCTCCGGCAAAGCCTGCCTTGACCAGCCCCGAGCCGTTGTCGCACACCAGAGCGGTGGTTTCCTCGTCGTCGCACATCTTCGGAAGGAGGCACGGATCTGAAAAACAGCGTGGTGGCGCGTCCAGAGCCCCGCGGACGGCCCCTCCGCGCCCTCCTGCCCGCCATCCCGGGAGGCGGCGGCGCACAGACGGCGGGCGGCAGGAGAGGGGAATACAGCTTGTCCAGGGAGGATGCTCGATGGCTCAGCTACGATCGTGGGCAGGGCTTTAGACGGGACCCGTCCGCCGCTTCAAAGGGCGCCCCAGCTTGCAGGACGCTCAGTAGGGCACCATTAGCGGTGCCCTCGGGCAGCGGGTTCAAACGGGAAGGAAATCTTTTGAAACCGGGGAGATCTGTCCTGCCCGCAGCGCTTCACCGGCGGCGAGGGATCCTGCGCCGTCGGGCAGCGGCGGCTGGCGGGGGGAGGCCGGTGCCGCCGGCAGAAGTAGCTCTAAACCAGGAGGCGCGCAGACGGAGTAGCGGCGGTACCCGCACCACCGACATCTGCCGCACGTCGGTGTGTTCCATCCCATCCCATCCCATCCCATCCCTCCGCACTTCTCACCAGACCAGCACCGGCGGCGGCGGGGCTGCGGAGGAGAGCCTGGGTGCCGGGCCTGCGGGGACGCCCCAATTTATACGGTCCGAGGGGCCGCGCCGGCCGGTCGGCCGCGGGACGGGACAGCCACCTTCTCCTTATTTGGTCGGCTCCGCGCCATTGACCGGCAGCGCAGCCATGAATGGAGCCCGGCCAGCCCGGCCGCACGGCCCATGTAAGGCAGGCGCGAGGCAGCGCGCCCCCGGCCCGCCGCATAGCCAAATAGGGAGCCCCGCGCACCCCTCGGGGGCAGCGCCGACGGGGCGGGGGGCGGCCTGGGACCCGCTCGGCTCGGTTTGGCTCCCGCGACCCGGGGTGTCAACGCCCGGAAACGCTGCGCATGACGGCGGAGCCGGTGTGTCCAGGCGAGGGCAGGGGGAGCCGCACGGTGCGGCTGCTGCTGTTGCTGCCCGGTGCTGCTCGCCCCGGTGCGCGGTTTTCCGCCGAAAACCAGCCGGTTGGGGCTGCTGTTCGGCCAGCGCCTCGTAGGGTTGCTTTGGTACCAACAGCTGAGGTTCTCCCACTGCGTGGAGGCGACATCTGCGGCCCGTGCTGCCCCAGGACAGAGGAGTGCGCACTCAGGCTCTTTCAAACTTTGAGGGGCACGTGCAGCAAAAATCCTGCTCATCTCTGCTTTTGGATGACACCTGTAGCACAAAAAGGGATCTGCTCATTTATGTCAATATGCACACACTTTAAACTCCCAGTTTTGCTCTTTTAATGTGAACTGTATCAGTAATGTGGTATGCATGGGATGGTGGATGAAAGATAGGAATAGCCTGGACAAAAACCACCTATGATATTAATGTAATGTGGCAGTTGTTTTCCTGCTCAGTTGCTGAAACATCCACATTGATAATTCGTTCCAGCAGTGGAAGCTTGAAAATCCATGTATCTTCAGGATTTTCTTTTCTTTTTTTTTTTTTTTTTTTATTTTTTTTTAAGTTAAAAATAGAAAGACTGGAGAGGAATCCCTTGTGTGGGCTTGGTCTGGTATGTGAATGCAGAGACTGTCCACGTGTGTCCCCAAGGAACTGCACTATAACATGTAGTGCCGTGTCCTTCAGGAGCTCAGTGTATAAACTGCCTAACATCCATCTGTGTAAAGCACAGCAGAGCAAAAAGAATTGAGGTTTGGGACAGAAGGGAAGGGTGGGATGTAAGGGTCAAAAGGGGAACACTAGGTAAACTGGATCAACAGCTTAAGTTCTGGCTTATTAGATGGCAGCCACCACACAGTTATATACAACTTCAACGAGGTGGGACAAAAGAGCTTGTGAATGCAACCCAGCCTCAGTTCGGAGGCTCTGGGGGGTGTTGGTGTAAGAGCTATCCTTGCACTTCGGTTTGGCTCTGACAAAGGGGGCCAGAACTGGAAGTCGCCGGCTACTAATTTCTAAACTGTATCCAAAGGGGGCGTCAGAGACCCTTCGACTTTTAATTTCTTCTGAAATTGGAGATAGCGGTATCAGTTTCCTCGTTTCTAGAACAATTACTGGGGTGGTTAGCTCCACCCCAGCCCCAGTTTATCTGGACATTGTGCCCGATTATGAGCTCAACTCTGAAGCAGATGAATCAACAAATTTCTTGGCCATTGACAGCTTCTGCTTTTCTTTAAATGCCTTGAGGAGAGACAACCTGTTTCAGGTGAGAGATTATTTGTGTGTAATGGTGCATGTATGTATGTCTCGTACGTGTGTGTATATATATAAATATGCACATACCTGTTATATACGCATGTATGTATCTGTGTATGTATACATATGTATGTATTACATTTTTTTCTTAGCTACATAAGAAAGAAAGGTGAAATACAGTGACCTCAAAAGGTCAAAGCAGGGAAAAATGGTGCTTCAGTGCCTCTGCTTTGGACAAATTTTAGCTCTCTGTTTTCCTGGTATTGATAAATACGTTGCCATATGCTGCTTTCAAATGAAAAAACAAGTCAGCATCTTTTACTCCATGGTAAGTGCCATATATAATTTAAATCTGCTTCTTTTTTTCCCTAGAACATCTTTACTCAGAAACCATCTATGTGAGGGATTGGCCAGCTTCACCGGCACTAGAGATTGTTTTACAGTGTTATCTCAGCTGTTCCTCGGCTCAGAGGTGTTACAGTATTTACATAGAAGCCCGCTGCTGATAGCTGCATTGAATTCCTCCCCAATCAGACTCTCTCTGTCACATCCTACATTCCCTTTGGCTAGAGAGGCAGACGCTGCTGGAACTGAGACAAAGCCAGCTCTTGCTGCAAAATCTACACCAAGCAGTCTGTATTTTCTTGCTTACTTCGTAACAAAATACTGGCTTTCTCTACTCTCTCCTCAAGTTTTAAATTTCCAGGACTCACATATAGGATCTTGGTAGACATGAGAGTTTATCAATCCACACACACCCCTGGTACATTGCAAGGTCAAATGAAAAGGGCACCACACAATGTACATAAATCTCAAATTTCATCTGTTTCCTTGTAATAATAAGTACCCAGTTAATGTTATTCTGTTGGCCAAATCATTCTGCTTTCTGCATTAAAGCAGTATTACAGCCTCAAATAAACCAAACAAGCAAAGAAGCAAAACCCTACTGAAGTACATTCTGCAATGTCATCCAGAGGAAAAATACTATAGCATTTGACTGGTCAGTGTCCCTGCATGCTGTGTACATTTTTCATGACTTAGCTATTGGAGTGACCCCAGAGACAAAGGAAATGCAGGCAGTATGGAGTGTCAGCAGAGCAGAGAGATCTGCAGTGGACACGATCTGCATGTGCCACAGAACAGCCTGAGCGCACAGGAGCATGTAGCTTCAGTGTGTACGCAGTATTAATGAGTAGCAAAATAATTTATATATGTGTGGCACATGCACACAGGCAAAACTGGACTTGTTATTCAGCCAACAAAATACTGCTGTGACTGCAGCCAAAATCAGAGCAGTTCTTGCCTCTGTGTGGTTAAAATGTGAATTAAAAAAAGACACTGTGATCTTATGATGCCCAGAAATCCTCACAACAGCTTCTCAGCTGTAGATGAAAAACATTCAGCTTAAAAATAAAGCCTTGATTCTTCAAAACCCGTAAAGCATAGAACACTTCTTACCACTGACTTTAGATTATTTACAGTACTTAACATTCCATACAGAAATGAAAATGTGTAGGATCAGGTGCTCTATTTTTTTTCTTATCCTTTCAGATTATTCTTTTATTATGTGTGCATGTTCCAATAAAAACAATAAACTTCTCATAATGCACCAAACCATTGCATGTACAGTATACACTTACCTAGCAGGTCTTAAAGCAGACAACTGCTCACTTAAAATCTTCTGTTTCTAAGCCCAATGAATTATGACATATAAAATCTGTCCTAGCACAGAGCCAAATGTTACCTTTCTTAAGCCTCAGGCCAGCATAATCTTCAGAAGAAATTTTACTTTTTCAAGAATAAGAAGCAAATGCCACTCTGACAGGTTTTCCTTTGTCCCACAGCAGCTGTTTGGAACTATAAGGGCTTTAGAAATATAAGCAGCATTGCAGCAAAGTCGTATTGATGGGCAGGAGTCTTGATGAGATGGGAATGCCAAACATACAATGTATGATGAATATCACTGTCACAAACGAGTCACTGTCACGAAGGAGTCATACATGGTTATCTACGTCTGTTGTAGTTGTGAATCTGTCTCTGTGTTCATGCAGACATAGAAAGAGAAGCCAGAAAAGACAGATCTGCAGTTACCACCAACCTGAAGTTGTTCCCTGTGAAAAGCTCTATTACACTTTTCCAATTATATTTTGAGCCTCCCAAGTGAGGAATCCTTCTCCTATTCTGCTAGAGGACAGCTTCCTAATTTAATAAACACACTGTCAGGAAAACTTCTCCACAGAATTAATCAGGTATTTCCCTTTCTTAATTATGTCTCATTCAGCCTAGTAATAGCCCATGTTTCACACTTAATACATTCCTTGTCTTCTCAGCATTTAAACCCTTCACATAGCTGCAGGCTGTTATCATCTCTCTGCATCTTTCACTCACTCAAGTACTGCTGCACATCTATAATTAACTTAAAACATTTTAAGTGTGCGCTGAAATGGTGGAATCATGAGGTGGCCACTGGGAGTTAGAGGTGCAGCTGAAACATCTTGTTATGAAGCTGAATTAGGCACAGGCAATGTAAGTGGAGAAGGTGAGTGGCAGCAAAAAAAATTGTGCTTCTCAGTCTCTGAGTCTCCAGAATTGTTATTTATTTGCCACGTCACTTACAAAGAAAGGCTGTGACTCTCACTCCCACTGCACTCACTCTGCAACAGAAAGAGGGCTCAGAGAGTTCTGAGAGATCCTAAAACCACTGCGCCTGCAAGGGAGGAACGTCCGGCTTCCAGAAGTGCTGTGCGTCTCTCACAAGCCAGAGCATGGCAGGCACGACAGGGTAGGACTCCAGCATTCCATACTGTGAAGATTACAGTCTGCTCTGAAATGAAAGGCAGGTAGGGGAAACTGCTACAATTTAGGCTCCTCAGGCTGTCTTATGCACTGAGGGACATGGAGTAGTTAAAGAGGGCAGAAATAAGTCCTGAGCACTTCGGCTGTTGCCAGCATGTATCTCAGTTGCCAGTCCTGTGCAGTGAGAGATACCTGCCGTACATTAGAAAGCTGATTGACAGTTTTTCAGTCTCATTTCTACTGTTTCCTTGGGGTTTTTTCCCAGTTAGAAAACACACCAGACCTAAACATCAGAAAATGTGGAACATGAAAAACATTTTCATTATCACACAATCATCATTTGATACTTGATGAGTCTCTGGCTGCTAATACAGTATCAATAAGTAACAATTCCAAAAGCATAATTGCTAGATGTACCAAAGATGGTATGACATTATCTTATATTAGGTATCATTTAAAAAATAGTGTTTAAGGCTAAATTCTGCCCAGTTACATTAAATTTGTGATTATTTTAATTTAAATTTTATTTCTTTCTCACATGTGACTGCAAAAAGCTCAGATTTGCAGAATGGTCACCCAGGAAGCATAATGAAATGACATGGGACTTAAGCATATATTTCATTAGTATATAATTTATCTAGATTAAGACCTAGACACTTAAAGATAACAAAGGAGAACAGTGAGAGAGAAAGAATGTAAGACATAGACTTGGAAATTTGCAGCCTAAGGCTGTTCCTCACCCTGATTTATGTCTCACTCCAGTTTCAGTTTCCTCCAGCCTCACTGCACTCTTGTTTCTTTGCCATAGATTCTACATCTGACACGTTCTGTAGAAAGAGATCAGGACTTCATAGCCTATATATGTATCGTTTTTCAAATTTAGCATCACAATTGCTACCAAACCAGTGCCATGAGCAGATGCATATCAATTATGAATGGTGGTGTTTCTAGCACACTTCTGCAACCTTTCAGTTTAGTTCTCTGTAAGTCCTTCTGCGTCTCTGAGTCACAGCCATCTGCAGTAATTCATGCCAAAGTTTGTAAGGGCTATTCAGAATGTTTCATTCTAGGAATTTATCTTTTCCATTCTTTACTGCTTTTAATGTCCCCCTTTTCATCAAGTTCACTTACTTTTATGTTACTATCACTTTCACACTATCCTCTGCTTCATCACCTTTCTTCTGTTGTAATTCCCATCTTTGTCTTCCTCACTACATATCTGTAAGTTCTCCAGTGCTATATTCTCCAGTATACATACATGATTGTGTGCAGCCACCTATATACAAAACCAGCAGACACCAACTGTGTGAAAAGGAATCAAACTGCTGAAGACTTTTCCAGAGAAACAAGAAACATACGCTTCTTTTTTTTTCCCCCAACTAGCATTCAGTTACAGGAAGATGAAATCTAACATCTTTTCCCATTACTGGCCTGTCTTCTTATTTATACCCCACTGCATTACTTTGATCTTACCAACGTTCATGAGCAGAAGTCTACCACAATAAGTAGGGTTCAATAATTTGAAACAAAAGGAACCTGAATCTACCAGCTGCTGCAAAGCGCTGTGTGAGTTTCCAGATTGTTTCTCAGCTGCCTTTTATTTTTCAGAATCAGAGACATATGCCTCAGAATTACAAGAAAAGCAACAATGAAACAGTCTACTCTATTTGCATTCCAGCTAAGGAATTAACTTTTAATAAAGGAAGCCATCAAATACTGGCTTTTCTGTTAACCTCTCTACATGCATTCCTTTTTATTGCCTGTTAAGGCGGGAGCTCCTACATTTCTTAATCTGTATAAACTAAACAGAGAGGGAAGTATTGCTCTACAGATGAGAAGCTAAGGTTCAGCAGGATGGACTGAATTTACACTGGAAATTAGCAGTTCATGTAAGAACTGAATCCTACTTCTGAAGACCAGTTCCAGCTGGTGAATGAGAAGCATGCCATTGTTCCAAGTATGAGTACATAAAGGCTCTCTGAATCTGTGGTGTACACAGAAACAGTTTGCTTTACCACAATTGATAGATATATCCTTCCAAAGGAATATCATTTGCAAGATTCTACTGCTGATGGATTCTACTGCTGCTATTAGGAACACAAAGATATTTGATGAGTTTCATAAAAATGTGATGATTTCAACCCACAATTTAGCAAAGTTGTACAATGATTTTGATAAAAGCATCTCAGTTATTAACAAAGGAAGTAGCTGGACTATGATATATGGAGAAAACATTGCAGTAATTGAATTCAAGAGCAGAACTGGAGGATGCTGAGACTGGCTCATAACTTTCTGGCAAAATTATTTCTCTTGCTAAACAAAGATTCTTCAAACTACATTTTACCCCAGAAGTTTTGTACTCCTGTGGTAGAGGCATTTCTGAGTTACCTGTAGAACAGAATGCTTGATTTCCAATGTATTGGAATACTTTATTCTGGTTACTGTCGTCCTTAACATAGGAAGTCCTGTTACTGGCTCAGCCAACTTAGCAATTATGTATGCTTGACACAAAGATGATTGAAAGTCAAGTTTAAATTAGCGTTTTGTATAAAGCTGTTCAACATACCCTGCAAATAAATAGCAAACAGCAACAATCAACCCTTCCATTTAAAACATCTCTAAGACATAATTAAAATTTCTGTTTATTGTCATTCGTTTTGTAAAGAATGGCCAGAGAGAAACTGTCCTGAACTTGGGAACAATGATCCATTGCAGGTGGGGATTTGAATCATTACAAAAACCTGGAAAACTTCTTCAAAAGAGGGTTAAAATTGAAAGGTTAAATGCATATTTAAGGAACAGGTAATCTACCTAAAATCTCTGTAATTCAAGATCAGAGTAAGTACCAGATGGCATCAGTAAAATCTCATTGGCAAAAGTTCATCGTTTAAGTCAACTGGGAAAAATGTTGCTGAACACAGAGTTTCAGTCTGTTGCCTTAAGCACAGTAGATGTTCAGGCAAAAAAAAGGTCAATTTGATGGGTCATAAAGCAATCATTTTCCCATAAAATTTCTTCTAAAATAATACACAAAACACAACCAAAGACAGTCACCACAAAGGAAATCTCAATGTTTCCCTACTTTGCAAAAGAGTATCAAAATATCAGGCCATGTAGTTGCTGTCAGAGAAATTACTGTCACGGTAAGCAAATGTTTCCCATTGCGCAGTGTCTTGCATAGACCAAGGTATTGGATAGACATTTGACAAAGCTTGACATGCAGAAAAATTCAAATACAGCATACTGCCTTTCAGAATGAGAAAAAATGGCCCTCAAACAAGGAACTCGGTAAAAATCAGTAAAAGAGAGAAGTTAATTGCTGAGAGAAGTTGCTAGGTCTGAAATCAGCCATCCTGTGCGGAGAATAGGGGCACACAGACCGGCTGGCATTGACATTATCCTCCAATAGAGATAGTGAGTGAGGACCAAGTTTTCTAAGGATTCAAACTATATTCAGGCTGACTGACAGAGTAAAGGGAAAAAAAACCCCATGTTTATTTAACTTTGTTTAACCACATGACATTTGGACACTGTATTTACCAGGGCAGTGAGGGCACCACAGCCCTGACTGTCCCTGCCTGTCCTACCCTGGGACTCCCCACACCCAGCCCACAGCCCAGGACCCCATGTCAGCCATGTTGCTGATCCCCATCTGAACACTGACATCTCAAGCCTAGCCTTGTCATCATGAACCTGTTCCCTACCCATGGATCTGAACCCTGTTCTGTAGATTGGCTTCTCAGATTGACATCAGACCTGCCACACCACCATGATGTTGCCTTTTGATCTGGACTCTTGCTTGGACTTGGCCACCATCTCAAGACCTGTCCTGCTTGCCTCATTTGGGCACTGTGGGACTTGGACCTGACTGGTGGGACACCTGTAGCCCTGCTGTCCTCTGCCTGCTGTGTTACCTCCCATGGGATGCCCCATCTGCTGTAGAGAGGCCATACCAAGAGCCTTCCTGCTGATCCTGCTGGCTGCACTACTCATTCATTGTTACTCTTTGCTTTTCTAGCCAATATATTACTTGCCTGTGCTCCCTTCACCACCATTCACAGACTTTACATGGGCATTGGGTTAAAAAAAAGAAAGCAGATAGCCAGGATACCTTCAGCCAAGTAGAGCTAGTAGATTGCCGAGTCATGTTTCATCTCTTGCTTTCTCTCCTTTTGCTTTTTCATACCCAGAAATACATGCAACAGAATGAGGCAGAATTTTATCTGTTAAGCTTCAAAGGCATTATGGTCCTTAGGATGCTAAGAGCTGAATAGAGCATTAAATTTGTATCTCACATCCCAGCAGAGTATTCTAACCTCTAATCTGTAATAAAAATGAGAAGGAATATCCTCCTTTACCTTCACGCCCTTTTTCACGCCCAGGCGGCACATAAAAAGAAACCTGACAAAAGAAACAATAAAGAGTAAGTCCTATTTATCTTCTCAGGAAGAAAAGATGCTCACAATTTCTACAAGGATTTTGGGTTCTGGCTCCCTCCTAGGCTGCCTCCTAGCTTCTCCAATTCAAGCACACTAACTCCAGAAAGGAATTAAGTTTCAGATACATTGCAGGATTTAGTGTTTCCTGTATATTATCTCAATGTTCCAGTGCCTAAATAATCTCATGCATTTTAGGAGGTACCCACACACCTACGGCAGTCCTATGCAAATTTTCTAGATTCCTGTCTCAGTAACAGGCAACTAAGAACTAGGTACTGCAGCAGCTCCAGCCTTTCTTGCATTTGGCACACTACATATATATTTTTTAAAGTAGCAATTAAAATCCATGGTGCTTTCAAAAATTACACCAATTTAAAGATAAAGACTTTTAATGCAGAATTTCTTGTGAAATGTAAATTGTGTCAAAGCCTTTGGAAACAGAAGAAAACTACTTTGTCTTCTGTAGGACTCATCTGCACTGTTTTGTTTTTTTCTCATTGATGGCTGTTGTGGTTTAAGCTTAGTCGTAAATTAGAAAAGCATGTAGCCTGCTAGTTTTCCCCCCCCACAACCTGTCCTCCCCCCGCCCCACTCCCGGAGGGATGGGGAGGAGAATCGAAAGAATGTAACTCCCACGGGTTGAGATAAGAACAGTCC
>WYDI02026372.1:112075-150726 GCA_009867235.2 Psittacus erithacus | reverse complement strand
TCGGGGGGGCCCCGCTCCCGGCCCCCCCATGCCCGTTCCCCGCCGCGGGAACACATTGACTCGCCCCCTCCAACACCACCCCCCCCCCCCCCCCCCGGAGCATCCTTGTGCATTTTCCCCTTTAGGACACCCCCCACCACCCTTGGACCACCCCATGTCCCGGTTCGAGGATCTCTTCCCTCGGAGCACCACCACCAGCCCCCGGAAGCATCCCCAGCTCCAGCCTTCACCCCTCCCCGCCTCCCCCTCCACTGTTTCCGCGGCCAAATCCAAAAGCCCGAGGGTTTTGTCTCAAAAGCCATAGGGAAGTTGGTGGCGGAGGGCAGGGGGCTGGCAGCACGCTTCTGGGCGAGGGTGGAGCTAGAAAGTATGTGATGACTGCAGGCAAAGGGAAATAAAGTGAGCAACAGCCCTGCCACGTACAGGCTTTTCCTTGGCTGTATGTCCCGTACAGGCTTTTCCTTGGCTGTATGTCCAGGTGCCTAAAAAAGGGGCCAAGAATCACAGCTGCACTTCCCAGGCAAAGAAACTGAGGCAGGACCAGGCAAGATGATTTGCTTACCTGACACATCTGCAGTTGAAACAAGGTCCCACACGTGTTTCTTCATAAGTTTGTTATGGCATGAAGGAGCAAACGCTGCCCAGCAGCTCCTGCACTGCCAGCTTGATTCTGGAGAACTCCAGCTCTCACGCTCCGGCACACACCTTCTTGGTTCACATCACCACTCCCACCTGTGATGTTTAACCTCGGTTGAGCGTGGTATCACTCACTGCATAAGGTGCAGAGCAATGAGAGAAGAAGAAATAAAGAGCTTAGTGGTGGAATTTCTTTGCATTCCATACCTATAATCCTGATAAACAGAAATTGCACGTAGTTCAAGAGCCTAGCTGATGTCGTGACGCTCGCCTCCTGGCATCTACTGAAACTTGGTGATGCAATTGTGTTACGCCATTGCAAAACAGAAGTTGTCATGCACATGTGGGAAGGGTTTGTCACAGTGCAAAGAATCATTCCACTAGCCATTGGATAAGAACATGGGGAAAACATAAAAACCATTTTTTTCAACCAAATCTGGAAAGAAGGAATTCATTCACATGCATGGTCTTACAAGGATCCACAATATCAGGCAGAAGGAGCCACAGAGCGGTAGGATTATTGCTTTGGACACATGAACAATTTTACAGGATCAAGGAAAAAAAATTAGCCAAGCTTCATTTTGCCTCCTGACTTAAGCATCATGTTTGAATGATCAGACCCTAATGTCCCAGAACAGCCTCAAAAACGCTGTAAGTCAAAATTATATCAAGAAGTTTGCAGCAACTTCTGAAGTACATATAACTCCCAAAGCTTTGCTAAATGCAGTTTTACTTATCTCTTGCAATGAACAATTTAAGGGGAAGCTGGCAGAGAACAGGAAACTAATCAACCACCTAAAGTGGAAACAGAGAAGAAAAACCTTGTGCTGCTAATATTGTTGCCATCCTTTCATCTAAACCAAGAAAGGTATCAGATTCAGATAATTAGGTAAAGTTTAGAACAAGAACCTAGTCTTCAAAATACTTTTCTGTTAGTTCTGTGACCCCAAAAAAAAGTATATCAAAAATAGTTCTGTGCATGTCTTCTCGAAGACTACAGCCAAGAGAGGAAAATATTGTAAGCATGCCCAAGGGCAATCTAATAAAGAAGACTGATGGGGTTTGGAGTAGCAAGAAAAGCAGCTTGTGCGTGTGGCTGCCAAAATGAAATGTAACAGTGCTCCTTGGATGCAACAGGAGGAAGACAGAGAGACAAAAATTAAATTCTTGTACCCAATATGCAGCTAAATGAGAAGAGCTTGCTGTGAGTTAGTGGCAAGAGAAAGATAAATCTGTTAACTGTTACATGACTACCCAAATGTGGGGTCTGAAAAAGATTAGCCTGAGAAATTTCCTTCTCTTGGAAATCATCATGTAACTGTATTAAATTCTGACTGAATATGAAGGTGTCTTTGGTGCTAACTGCTGCAGCTGCCTTGGAACATACCAGTTATGGGGACTACACGTGACCTTTGTGTTTGTCCCATAAGGACCAGGTCACTGCTTATATTTGTCTTTCAACAGTTTATTTAGAAAAGGTGGGAGATCAGCACACATTCATTGTGTGCCTTGCTGGGAAAATACTAGAATGAGGGGACTAGAGGGAAGATATTATTGAGAAGGTACTGACAGAGCTGAGAAAACCTTGTTCTATAATAGTATCGATTTTGCTTGTTCACCGAGACATGCTATCGCTAAGAAATAATCAAACAGAAGTCACGCCTGAGTTCTCCTTCCTATGAAAGCTGGTAGATGTTGTGACTCAGTACTACTCAGCCCTTGTAGATGCTTTCCTCGTTTGATCTATTCGTGGTCTTCTTTCCTCTATTTGATAGATTCATAGTATGCTAAAACTTTTTCCCCAGAACACCCAACCACAGCACAGAAACGGAACCAGAACTATTGAGGCCTTGTCCTGTATTTATCTTATATTTAAAACAAAACACAAATACCAGTCAATAGATGTAAACTCTACAGATTTTTCACAAATGCTAATACTTACTTTACTTATTAAAAAAAAAAAACAACCTTTAACAATTCCTGTGGACAGGTTACTACAGTATATAGGTATAGTACATCTGAAAAGAGCTACTATAATACTATAAAATGGAGAGATAGCTCCATTATGTACTATGGTCAGACCATTATGTACTATGTATCTCCAGAATGTACTATGGTCAGACCTCAAAACTGATGGCTTACTGGAGCTATTTCTCAGCTAACTAAACATTCCCTGCTGTGTGCTGATCTTTTTTCAGAAGTGAGCATCCCTCGCACTTTCTGAAGTCAAATGGTAAAGAAAATCCTCACTGCAGGAATAAAAGTGAAGTGAAGAGAGAAATCAGCCCAAATCTGGGGAGAGCCACTGTGAGGACAGTGATGGGCTGCTGAGACTGCAGCATCCTGAACAGCAAAGCTCTTTGCTGCTTCACTGCTTACCAAGAAAGGAAAAGGAGGATGATATTGGGCAGATCCTGCGGAGAATAATTTGACATCACTGGCAGGTTGAGAGAGGAAGCAAGGGGGGATGTGACACTTGGAAAATATCACCAAAACCCTACTGAAGGCAGCAAAATATCAATGTAAAGCATGAGGGGAGCCAATGTGAGGCTATTGTATGAGCATATCCAATGCATCTGAAGCCATCAAGAGCCAAGATATCATTCTAACATTAACTTACCAAGTACAGAACTCAGAAGTAAATACTAATTAAATCCCACTGTAAAACACACCATCAAAGACCAAATGCACAGCTAAAACCATAGCAAAGAAACATTTTAACAGGAGAAATTTAAGCTCATGTATCTAAACAAGATTCCTTATTACCTTTCCAGGAATACTCACAAGGAGTCACCTTCCCTTCATGCACACAAACATTTTTCTTCCAGATTTTATTAAGGGTGGCATTATCAATTCCTTTGAGGGATGAAAAGAGAAAAATATATAATTGAGACTCAAAGTTGACATTATCAGGTCCTACACAGCCTTTGTATGAAAGTCTTGTTTTCTCATAGGGGAAATAAAAGCTCTCTTCTCAGCAAAGAAAAAAATCAACTTTTCTCTTTCTGCCTCATTTTCCTCACGTAGTCTGACTGCTGAAAGGAAAAAAAAATGACTTAATCAGTCTTTATCAAAACCTGGCCAATGTGGTTCAATATGAGGCTGCTTAAGACATTACATTTAGCTGCATTCCTAATCACAAGTTCAGCTGCAAGCCTTCAGAGATGGAGCAAGTGAAGCATTAGTGTCCAGTCCACCTCTTTGCACAGCCTGTTTCCAGCAGCACATCTTCAGGGGAATGAGGAAGAGACCTGTAGGTACAGGGGAACAAGGATATCAAATAGCAGAAGAAAACAGACCTTCCATGTATGTCAAGAAAAACCCTTTCTCTTGGCCCCATGAGCAGTGTATGCAGTAAAACAAGTCTTTGGAGCTCAATAAAAATCATTTCAGTGATTCCTCCTCGTGGCTCCTATCCCACCACCTGAAGGTTTGAAGATCCTCTTATTGCCTCTGAGCAATTCTGTTTGCGTTCACCTACTCACCACCAACTTTACTGACTTGTTTACAGAAGTCCTCTTAATAGATTGCTTTTGACATTTGTTAGCCTAGGGCACAAACCTTCAAGTATGCAATTGATAAAGGCTTTTCAAAAACCCAAGGTGGAAGCTTGTGACAGTTAAATGCTGTGCTTTATTTCTTTTATTCCAAAGTTGGGCTGTTGGGTCGATGAGTCCTCATGTGCCCAGCACAGAGAATTACATGTCTAAGAGGCAGCTGGTTTTCCTTGCAGCTGAGCACATGGATTACAGGCAGAATTTAAAGTAGGAGCAAGCAAGTGCTTGCTCCCCAGGTCTCTGAGCATTAAGCCATTCCCAGAACGCAAACGAGGTTAGCTATAATGTTTAAGTCTTTCTGTGCAAATAAATGTACTCCAGATCTCAAGAGCCTTAAGCATGTCAGTAGTCTGGGTTTAAGACATGAATGATTAGTTATGGTTTGACTACTCACCTTCAACTAGAGCAGTTTACCCTGAAAAACCACATATTTTCATCCCACTTGGTTATGATTCACCTTATACATTAAATGTGTTACATATTGTTTAGAACTGGATTCTCTACTCCAAAATGTCACTTACCGTTTTTTGTCTGAACAGTGGAAATGCCACATGGTGAAACCTGAGCTTGAATTTCAAAGAAATTAAACCATCAGCACCGCAAGTTTCCTCTTCTCTCTTTTTCAGTCACATGCCAGTGTTTGTGTGCAGCTTAACCATTTCAAGCCATTCAGTGCTGGTTACATTCTGATCAGCTGTACATGCTGAGAATGAAGCTGAGAATTGTTTCAATCCCTCAGGATTTACTAATAGGTTTTAAAAAAAAGCTATTTAATCAGGCTGCATTTTGTGGCTGATCTTATAATTTAGTGTTTATGTAGTCGCTTTCCTGACACAATTCATTGAGCAGCAATACAGAGGACTGTTTAGCATGCAAACAATGAGCTTTAAGAACATTTGAAGATTCAGCTTCTGGTTCATCCCAAGAGTAGTGCGATGGATCTGTGTGCTCCTGAGAGCAGCTGACAACTACAACAAAACTGTTCTCAGGGAGTTGAATAAGCAATTGTGTCCAAGAATCTGTGAGGAATTTACCAGCATTAATCAATTAATCCTTGTACATGTCAGAAGCGTTGCCATAAAAGTGACTAATATGATCTAAGATTTTGTTTCACGGTTGGCTCAAGGCTAGATAGGAAACCAGTAACAGTCAGGAATAGAATACGAAATTTTGAGCCTTCCAGTAACACCAAAGTGTTTGGTAGGAAAGCAAAAGATGAGTGACTTGTTTCGGTTTGAGGTTTCTGCTTGTACTTCTTGAAGAGGGAGAACTGGTCCCTGCAGTTTTCAGCTTCCAGCCGTGTGTTCTTACCAGAGCTGCAAGGAAGTCCTTGAAATAGGTGAGGCTGGCACCCTCGCTGTATCTCTGTCCCTTTTTGCTGCTCAGTAGGTGCATCAGGCAATGTTGAGATCTTGCCATGGAAGAAGGAAGGAGGTCCCAGATCCTGCTGAGCTCCAAACACAGAAGCCCAGAGCCAGAAATTTAAATCTCCCGTATTTAACCCACTTCTGCTTTGACTCCAGCTAAACTGCTTCACACATATTCCCCATTCCTCTTTGTCAGCCAAAAGGTAATACAGGTTAAAACATACACTGACACAGTATTAACTGCATATTAAAAACAGATCATTGGTGTACATTATCCTCACTTTCTCACAAATGGATCCTCATGGGAAGAACATGCAAAAACAAAGTAGAAAAATAACACAGCGTGCTTTAGACAAGTCCTGGCTGTAGAGAAAAGGGACATGAATGTAAGAGTTGTACTCTGTTCCAGACTCTAAAAATTAAGCTATTTTTCTTCATGTCTATTTTCAGAGAAGTGCACATTCAAAAGAGTACTGTCCTACCTTGCACGATGTCTGTTGGAACTGGTGTTTGCTCATATACTGTGATCTGGGAGAGCCGAAGGAAAAGTTACGCAAGAAGTTTTTAACATGGGAGAGTTTAACTATGTTCATTAATAACTGATAGCTAAGAAGCAAGCTTTACATTCCTCATAATTGACTTGAATGAGGAAAAATAGCTACTTGCTTTCATTTCTGCTGCTGTTAATATTTTTCTATTACAGCGCTTATCACTTAATTGATCCATCACAGTACAGATATCTCACTACACCAAAACCCAGAGTCTAAAACTGGGAGCACAGCAGACTCCATACATGTTAATAATACATACTTCCAGTACATTGTTTAATCAGACTAACTAGAAGTGTTGACTCTGAGGGGTATTAGTTTGTCACACACTTCTAGATGTTGAATGAATTATGCAATATCAAGGGTCCTGACCAGAACAGATTTTTACATCCAGACATAGCCACAAGTCTGCTTCAAGCCTCACTTAGTGATGCTTTCCAATTATCCCATAGGCAAATTAGAAAGACTTCTAAAAGAAACCCTGGCCTATGGACTCTTTAGTCTTAATTTCAATTAGTTTTTAATTTTTAAGACCCAAAACATACAAAAATGAGCCAAGAACTACCATAACTAAGCTTATCAAGGTTTGTTGATGACAAGTTAGAGGTGACCAGTCTGCAAAGCCAGGCCAACTGTCACATAGACCCCTAGAGCCATCATACATAGATCCCTAAGGGTCTTGATGGGGATGTTAAAGGCTTCCTATGCCAAGGACAGCTGTATTTGCCAAAGAGGTTATCAATTTCATCTGCTCACTACCACCCCATGCCAGACATTATTACACACAGATCTGTCAGCAGAGCTGCAGCTGTGAGATTTCATTAATCCTCTTCTGTCAAAATAAACCTGCACTAGCAGAACCCTATTAATTAAACTAGCTCACCTTCTTCCCTTGCCTGCTCTAGTCATGTCCTAACTAGCTCATATAGGGGCATCTCCGTGGTCCCCATATCCCTCTCCTGGTCTGAGCTGGCCCAGGAAGGTTGGAGATAACTGAATCTCTAGGAGGTACAATAAAACTCATCAAGCAAAGCACAGTTCTTATGCTTGAGTGTGATATAATCAGAAATGTTAAAAACAAGCAGTGCCCACAGCAGGCACCAACTGGATACATGCCAAGAGTGATCAAAGGCTGTTAACATCGTACAGCTTCTGACCCTGCTCCCAGCCATTGTTCTTCCAGACAGCTATTCCTAACAGGAGAGGTACATTGCAGGGGGGTTTGACAGTCTTCAAAGCAGATCTGTCATCCAGGCGATCTTCAGAACAGGCTAACAGGAGGGCAGGAAATTGTGTCAGAACAAGGAAATGATAAGAAAAACTGACTATTTTTGTAACTACGGATTTGTTGGTACTGGATCATTCCACTGATCCATCAATTTCCCTGCGCTGCTTCCATCAGAGACCGGTATTTGTCAGAGCTGAGGAAAGTGGAAACCCCAGAGAAGGCATATGGTGGATTGCACAATGCTAGAAGTACAGGGAAATTGTCCTCAGCAGCTTCAGGAATGGTTTAGTTTGTATCTGAAAGCACAATACCCAGGGAGCAATTATTCTAGCTGTGTTTTTCCTACTCCATCAATAAGCTTCAGAATATAAAGAGCAATGCTGAATTACAGTAACTGGTGAACGCCTGTTTCCCAGCAAAGCTAGCAGGCTTGATTTCTCATTCTCTTTGTAAAACAGATCTGATATCTTCCCAGCCTAGGAAAACATACCAGACAAGCAAAGAAATGAGTTTGCTCCATGAAAAGGTAACGATTTGAGGTCACTGTGGAGTGTGCTGGTGGAAGAGGCACAGGGTGGAGGCATGAAGTGCTGAGGTAAGGCCTCAGCTGCTATGATTTAAAACAGCCCCCAAGGCTGCTCTAATTTACTTTGGGGCCTTTCCTAGAACAAGGTAGAACATTTTGCAGACAGGACATGAAACAAAAGCCTTTTGCAGTGGCAAAAGTAAATGAAACAATCCCTGAGCACAAGTTGCTTAATCATTCCTCTTTAAAACCCCAGGTGTTTTAATTGAGAGCACAAACTTAAGTGAGGCCAGGTGAAAACCCCACCTCTGTGTACAGAGCTATATTCCCTTTCCTCTGGTTTGACAGGATTCAGCTTGAGTGTAGGCAATTAGGAAAAAAGGACAGAGCAGCATCTGGTATAACATAAAGATATAAAAAATGGGTGAATTTGAGGTGTAGAAGAAAGGGACTTGACTTTGAGAGTACTCATCAAGATTCATCTTCCTTATGTATGAAGGGATCACCACAGCCACTCAGCCCCTATAAACTACAAGGGCCAGTCTAGAGATTTATGGTACTGCAGCCTTAAGAAAGATGCCTACTCTTTGTCTCAGCAGTTTGAGACTGACATAAAATGAGTATGTACACACAAAAGTATATCAAGCTTGCTTTTTTTTCCTCCCTGATAAACCCAACAAGTTGCTATTAAGGTTTTAAATATAAACAATTTACTTAAGGGCTAAGGGGAGTCAAAGGGGAGAAAGAGCACTAAAAAGTCGAGAGTGATGTTTCCAGGTAACAGCCAGAAATGGCTGCCAGGTGCTTTATACATCCAGCTTCAGCACTGCTCACAAGAGCTACATAAGCATCAATAAATTGGGAATAAAAGCGTGTTCTGCTTTGAGTAGGGATATCAACAAAGGTTATGGTATAGAATTATCACCAGAACAGTTTCTTATGTCTGTACATTTATCATCCTCAATATCTAGAGTTAAAATACAGCAAAAGAAAGCAAAACCAGAAAACAACCTGTTGAGTGTGGGCGTTTTAAAAGGTTTCCTAATGCTTAGCATAATACATGCACTTTTATGGCATTTCTATAAGTCACATGGCAGGATGTCCCAACATTATGCATCATTTAAGCATCTTGTTCTTCATGTTCTTTATGAATCTCAAATTGATGCAAATAATTTAGTATCTAAGAAAGACGAGGCAGCCAAATTAGAAGAGATCTGGTCTTGCAGAAAACAGGGCTTTTATCACCATAGAAAAATGTTTGCTCCTTAATCACTGTGAACTTTTGTAGGTAGCTAAATTTTCTAATTTAATACGATAAACTTGCCAGTAAACCCTTCACAAAAGCTGCTGCTCGGGCAAGCACAGGTTCTCAACTCACTCCATCACCATTTAAAGAACAGCTACAGAAGTTTCAACACTGTAGTACAAAGGATTGTACTGTTTGCTTTCTAAAGCATATAACCCTGCAATATGGACTCTATTACAGTGCAGCTTTAGCACTGAAGTGTCTTATTTTTGCTAAATCCTGGAGATAGCTGAGGATTATTCCATTGTTTTTTCCAATGGAGTAGAAACCAGACCCCAAATCTTCCACACTTCAGGGAAAAGCCTTTCCCCATGTTAACTGTTAAAACTTCTTTCTACATAGAAGGCATTTCCAGATTGCAAACTGTGATCTAGCAGCTGGTGAAGGAAGACGTAACACCTCTTACATAAGGAGGATGAGACCAAAGCATTCTCACTTGCCTTTTAACCCTCACATACAATTTTAAAAGCCCCTTCCTGGGGTGATAGGAGAGGAGAAGGATAAAGGGGAGAAACACAAAGGGAGAGAGTTGTCCAGCAGTAACACAAGAGGTTAAGAGCTGACAGCAGGCAGGCACATCACACATCTCCTCCTTGCTGGAATAGCATTGCAATCAAGGCATTTCTGGCAGCCAGCTGCTGCTACAGACTGTCTCCACCTATGTTTTATGAGAAGGGGACCAAAGAAAGCAATTCTGTGGGATCAAGAAGGAGAGAAGTCAATGCAGACCATTTGCTGGCAAGAAGAGAAAAGCTCAAGTATCTAAAAGGAACAAAGGAAGTTCATGAGAGCTTAAGTATCTTTTTAACATGGCAAGAAAGAAACTACACTAGCATATATATTCCTGAATGTAGTGCTAGAAAGAGTCAAATGGTGCCAGTCAAACATCCACATAAGTGCCAATCAAGCAAGTACTATACTCAATATCCTTGAACTTCGAACAGTATAATTCACTAGGCACCAGCTGGTAAGTGCTTTTATTTATTTTCCTATGCATATTCCTTTCCAAGAGATGAGGCACTCAATTCTGCTGAAGGCCAACTGTGAAATTATAATTACAATGGTGTCTAAGTGAAGCAAACTGGGAATCTTTCCAGACTCTGACCTTGAAAACACGCTAGTAATCTGGGATGTTAGATAGGGGACCATGGGGAGAAAGGGGATATGGATTTGGTAAAGGAAAATGCACAAATTCTTCTCCCCACCATCAGTAAACACCTTAAGATTTAGTTTAGGAAAGAAGGTAGATCACCCAGCTTTGCAGATACAGACAACCTTGCTACGGTTTATAATTCCAAAAGGTGTCCGCAGTATTTAATTGCTGTTCCATATGCCACAAAGCAATCTTATGTTACCTTAGGACCAATACAGATCTATTTTATAGGAGACCACAAGCTATAGGAAACAGGGTTCCTTGGGAGAATATCAGATAAAAGCATCTAAAATATTTTCTTTCCTACTAGATTCCTTTAAAGGGAAGATAGTAGCTTTGTAAAAACAGCAGATAGTCCCTGAAAGCAGACCCTTGTGTCACATTAGAATAAAGACTCTAAAGGTCCTTGCCAGTATTGACACCAAACCTAACAACCCTCCAAAGGCAGGCGATATTCTCCACTCAGTACCTGAATTATTTTCCATGCCCAGCCTGACTCATCTTACACTGCTGGTCTCCCTGTGGCCACTGCCCCGGGATGTTCCAGAACTAGATAAGGAGGAAAAAAATGCAAGATTAATATAATCCTAATGGAAAAAGTAAAGTTACTGTAAGCAGCAAAATTGCAATGAGCAGAGGATTTACGATCCCAACACTTACCTGCTCCACCTAGCAGAGGACACAGCTCATACCATCCAATTCCCTGGTCCAAAGCATGAGGCCATGGGGACGCACAGGAAGAGACAGCTCTGCTGCATGCTGCTCTGGGACAGTGCAAGGTGAGTTACTGCAATTCATTACAGTTCGTTTTCATGCTGATGCAGCTCAGCTTAATTAAAAGTTGCCTTCATGTTATCCTCCCATCCCTTCTAACCCTGTACTCATGCACCCAACGCATATCTTCCTCCTCACTTCACTGTGTTTGGCAATAACTTTGCTAAACAATTACTTGTGGGGAGACAAAACCAAAATGACCCAAGAAACCTATTCTACAGCCTTTGTTTCTCCCAGCATTCATACAAAACTCTTCCCAAATAGACTGGCATTTGAATTCTCTTTATTCTGCACTTGGAAAAACCTGAACTGGTCTATTTTGACTGATGCAAGTTGAGAATCAGGTTTGGCTGAACCTATTTCACCTGTAGCTATGAAAGAGAAGATGAGGTTCAACAGCCTTTTGAAGACTGGTGTCAGCCGAAGGGGACTCTGCCTCCTCCCTAGCCCCCTTCAGATGTTCCTACTCACCCAACTCATTCCACCTGGGGAGAAGATCACACTGCCATAGCCTCTAACAAAGTAACTACCTGCAGCAGTGAGATGTGACATGGATAATCTGGAGAACAGTAATATTTTCCAGCATCTTAGATATATGAAGAGGACCCCTCTGTTCACACCATAGGGTCCATTATGGTTTCTTTAAATCACACCTTCTCAGTAGAATTATTGTTCTTGTCCTGGTTCCCAAAGACAGAGCAGATGAACTAGATCAGACACAGAATCTTACAAAGCAAGTCACTTCCCACCTGAAACAAGTGTCTTTCCTAAAGATTATTTATGAACACTTGGATTTCTTTGTCTGAAAAGAAAAAAATAATGAAAATATTCCCCTTTTTTGGATACACAGTGCAAGGGAAACAAAACCATATGGGTGTGGACTGTTGCTTCATTTGCCTTTATGAATATTTCACACAGCTGTATTTTACATAGCTTTAAATCTTAGTGTGAAGGAGTGGGAATGATGAGAAAGTCTGATACAGCATAAACATTCCTAATGTTTGTAAACTGGCTCTTATTTGTGGCCTATCTAAATAGCAACTTTTTACCCACCACCCTCTTTTGTGCTTTTAGAAGAAAAGGTAAAAATTTGCATGGGTATTGAATTTAGTAGTACAGTTTTTACAAACAAAAGCAATCTTGGACTATATGTACTTTTTTTATATATATATATTAAAGTACCAATATGTCACATTTCCAAAAGGAAATAACCTTCCTTTAGAAGTCTGGAACCTCAAAAACCAGGAAAAGTCATGGACAAGAAACAAAGCCTAATCTAAAAGTGAAGCTGACTACATTGATTTCACAAACACAACAACATTAGGCGTGAAGGAAAATGCTGCTTCTTTACAAGTCTATCACTTCTAACAGCTGATATGGTAGCAATGTACATTGAGAATCTTTTTTGTGACACAGGTAGCTAAACAGAAAGCATCCTTAGGAATCTGCCAAATTGCATTACACAACCCCAAAATTATCTTTATGAGGACTCAATTTAATTGAAACTGGGAAAGTTATTTTTATACCACTAGAAGCACTACAAACATCCTGTACAGACTATAACATTCATTTCCTCCTATAGCTGTAGTAAGTCCGGGACTTCAAGGATAAACCTTAAGAGCAGGGAAAGCAGTTTCAGGAATAGTACGCACACACAGTTTAAGCCTGTTTTCAGTAAGACAGATTGCCTTTTGAGTCATTCTTTTCCTCCATGCTATTCTTTATTCAGAGTCAGATGTTCCCTTATGATTTAGTAAAGTTATAAAAAAGCATGAAATATTTCCCTCCAATGTTGACTATACACGGCAGACTTGATGGAATTCTCTCCTCCTCCCCCTGAAAAGAATATTTTCCCTCCCTTCCTTAGCTTCTCACAGACAGGAAAACACCACATCGTAGTCTCTTGTTGTAGCATATTAATTCCTTCTGGTTATAGAAGACCATGGATTCTATCATATGTATAAGTGGCAAGTGTCTGTTGTCAAATACACATTTCCACTATTAGCAGATGATGATCAGAACATCTGAACTCTGCAGAAAAAATAGCTGCTGTTATTGAAAAGAAAGCTCAGATTCTTCCCTTCTTTGCCTTGAACAGGGATTGCTTTATACTTAATTAAGTAAGATCAGAAAAGTTTGTTAGCCTATACTAATTAGCATCACCTGACTACTTTCACCTTCTACAACACTGAGCTTCATGTCCATGGTACTCAGGAAAGCAACACCACTCTTACATGAGGGTTAATAGAAATATATCTGGAGCATCTTCCAGCATGGGGCTCTAAAGCTGTTGGTATGAGGTTTGTGGGTACCTCTACATTTGTGTCTGTTTGCTCTTCATACTGGAAAAAGGTCATTTCTGCAGTGTGCATCAAGCAAATGGACTCCTAAGTCCTCACCTCAACATCAAACGAATACTCCTTCCTTGTGGTTCAGTTGCAGGTATTAACCTGAGATGGATTGGAAGGTCCAAAAACCAAGGAGAGCAGCCCTGATGACAGAAGAGACAAAAGGTACAGTGGATGAGGAAAACACAGCTGTGCAGCTGTGGTACTGAGCAGCCAGTGAGCGTCAACAAAAGAAATGGCAAGCACAGGAGGGGAAAGCAAAGAAATATTGCCTTCTGACTTGCCTGAGACACTAAAGATGACCAGTTGATACTTAATGGATAGATGACTTGAGAGGAAGAAATGTAGTCTGCAGGAAATCCACACTGAATCTGAAAATCAGATAAGTAAACTGCTAACAAATGGATATACAGAAACAGCAAAAGCATGAGCTCAAAAGTGCAGCTAAAGCATCATTAGTGTTCAGACGTTATAAATGATCCAGTGCCCTGGAAATTTGACTTTCTTAATTTATAGTCACATGGTGATGGTGGATATTGTTTAGACATTTCTGGGGGGCCCTGAACTAGGCAATGTTGTACCAGTCACTTCCCTCAGATCACCAGGATCAAACCTGGGAATCTCACATTTGCCTAAGCTCAAAGTACCCTGATACATGAGATGAGGGACAGGACAGAGATTAAATCAAATCAGAAGCTGACTTTAAGTGGGACTACGAGTTAAACCCCTGGAGACTCTGCAAAGCACATGAAGCATGAGCCTAAGCTCTGAATACCAACTCACCCCGGTCCAAGACTACAGCTAATAAACAGACCCCAGGGCCGTGCGCCAGTCAGGAAGTACGCTCCTGGTTATGCAAACAGCCAGCAAGAGTTCAGAGAACATGTGCAAGCAGGAATGACACCAAATAACAGGATCTGGGCACATTAAGGGGAAAAGCCCAACCGCAGACTTACAGAGCTGACTGAACAGGACCCTGGAGAAAGGGAAGCGCATTGACAGCTCCTCTGAACCCTTCATGCTCTGCACAAGCATTTGTACCTTCCCGAAGGTACAAACCAAGAACAGCAAGAGGCTGGTCGAAGCATTTGCCAGGCTTGCTTAGGAATAGGGTTTTAAGATTTATCTCTAATTCCTTTCTCCAGAAAGAAGACATCTCATGCAAGCAGCTGGATAAAAAGAGAACAAAGATGTCTGAAAAATGCATGTATGAGGCAAAATCACTGCCCTGGTCCTGCTGGCCACACTGTATCTGATACAAGCCAGGATGCTGTTGGCCTTCTTGGCCACCTGGGCACAAGTTGGCTCATAGACAGCTGGATGTCAACCAACACCTCCAGGTCCTTTTCCACCAGGCAGCCTTCCAGTCACTCTTCCCTAAGCCTGTAGTATCACATGGGGTTGTGACCCAAGTGCAGGACCCAGCACTGAGCCTTGTACTTCAACCTCATATAACTGACCTCAGCTCATCTATCCAGCCTGTCCAGATCCCTCTGCAGAGCTTTCCTATCCCTCCAGTAGATCAGCACTCCTGCCCAATTTGGTGTCATCTGCAAGCTGACTCAGGGGGCACTCAATCCCCTTGCCCAGATCATTGACAAAGATACTGAACAGACCTGGCCACAATACTGAGCCTTGGGGAGCACCACTTGTGCCACGAGCAGCCAGTTTCTCAGGAGAATGCTGTGGGAAACAGTATCAAAAGCTTTACTAAAGCCTAAGCAGACAACATCCACAGCCTTTTCCTCATCCACTAAGTGGGTCACATTTTCATAGAAGGATATCAGGTTAGTTAAGTAGGACTTGCCTTTCACAAACCCATTCTGACTGGGCCTGATCACCTGGTTGTTCACACTGCATGGTGGTGCTCAAGATGACTTGCTCCGTAACCTTCCATGGCACTGAGGTCAGACTGACACAAGCCTGTAATACATCATTTCTGATGAACTTGAGAAGGCAAAAGAGCAGAAGTATTAAACACGCCTGTAGGGATACGCAAAAGCTACAACCAAAAGTTATAGCCTGTACTATAGGGACACAGCACATCTCTATGACTTCAGACTCCTACAGCTTCCTACAGGACAGGCATAAACCAGTGGGCTGAATCACTCTTACTTTACTTGATGAGTCATTTAAATGACTTGCACTATACTATTTCCTATTTAAACTAGTAAATTACTCCATCTATAGGAAATGGTGATAATTAAGGAAGATATTCAGGTTGTCTCCTTTAATCCATTTACAAGGAAGGCCAAAAAAGTTGCTTCAGAGTTCACTCACCTGGTGCTGTTTTGCCCTGCTTTCCTGTATGACCACATTCTTTCGTGCAAGTGCTCTGCCCATGCTGCTCCTCACTGCTTCCAGAGTCTCTTGTCTCACTTGGTGATTGCTTAGCAAACAGCTCCTCCTTTAACTAGTGTCCTAAACTAGTTATGGCTGCACATAACATACAGGCTTTTTCCTTCTGCTGAGAGAGGCACACTGCAGACACCACCAGCGTCTTTTTCTGGTTGCAAAGGAATTCCTATCCTTCTAGACAAGGAGAGAAAACTCAGAGGTATGAGTGGGAGGTAAAAATCCATTTTGGGTCACACTGTTTTTCCCTTAAAATAACTTATTAGTTGCCTTTCAGCCTTGTCTTCACTTGTTTGTTATGGCTCAGGGTCTTGGGACCAGGGCTGATGGTGCCAAGATGATAGCAGAGGGCTGTGATAAAAACTTGCTTTCCAGTCCTACCTGGGGTATTTCCAGCGTGGTTTGAGGCAAGAAGCATTCAAGTGCTTGAAAACTGCATCCCAAGGGAATTGGGCTCTTTAAAAAGAGATTCAGCTCCAAATAAATTCTTAGCCACAAAAAAGTAACTGATCCTTCACCTCCATGCTTTGGTATCTCATGTGTAATGAAAGCATCCTTTCCTTATTGCTTTTTATTTAGACTTTAAGGATTAGTTAGGGGGAGGTTTCATCTGGGTTTGTATAGTGAATAGCCTAACAGCACCCTGAAGCAGTAAATGGCAATATGACAAGACTGATGTACATATGCTCCCTCAGGCTAATTTCCACTATACCTTTAATTCATTCCCAGAAAGGTGCTAGCACCATATTTATTCATTTCTTGGAAACCCACACAACTCGACCAAAACTTACTGAAAGCGTCTGGAAAAGTCTGTGTCACTCCCATCCGGTCTGGTTCCTCCAGGAGCAGAGCACAATAGGACATAAGTGCTGCTAGGATCATTCCGGCTGCTGCCTCTTTGACTCAGAATGGGGAAACCTGTTTGGTTTTTGCTGCCACCGTGTGGCCATTGAGAGCAAAGATCTTAAAGCAAAATGCTGTAACACACGACTCCAAAGCCGGGATCAGACTCCAGCCTCTGTATTTTCTTTACACAGGTGAATTATATAGCTTATTTGCAGGCAAAAAGAGACATTATCAAATAAATATACTTTTATTTTGAGGGGAAAGCTGAGAAATTAGGGTCTGAGCATGACTCTCCTGGTAAGAATAAAGTCTGATACTGACAGAAGCTCTCAGCATCTCCAGTGAACGGTTTCTGTAACCCTCAGCTCCACAGGTGAAAGTGATGCCCAAGGGACTCAAAGTGAGCATGACAATAAATCATGTCTTTGCTCTGCAGGGGATCTGTTAAGTGAGCATCTTCACTGTCTTCCTGTAGCATTTTCTGTCTTGTATCTACCAAATAGCACAACACTTCTATGATTCAAATACAGGTAGGTGCTCTCTCACCACCAAGTATGGCCGTCTCTTAGGTAAGCCACATGGAAATTCTGAACAAGCCCAAAAAGCAAATTAGTACAGCATGAAAGAGTGTGGAGGCAAGATGAAAGCATGCGTTACTCTCATGCCTCTTTCCAGTGAACATTAGCATAGGTGGATGCAAAACATAAAAGCTTCTTCCAGATCCCATGCTGGCTTTGGCTTCAAGGCTTATGCCCCTGTGAACTCAAAGGCTCAGTATAACCAAACCTCCCCAAAGCACCTGAGAAGCAGTCACTCACCAATTCACAGATAACAGCCGAGTACAGAGGGATAGTGTGAAGCAAAGCGCAGCATCTCAAAGCCACCTAACTCCAAGTCCTGAGGTCTACATTGGATAAACAGAAATGCAGAAAATCACAGGCAAAAGGAACAGATGATGTGACAGTTTCTAAGGGCAGCTTCCTCCATTTGACTTCTGAGCTTTTGCTAACAAACCAACCTGTGCATTTTGTACAGCTGTAAGTAACCAGAACATCCCTCCAGCTTCCTTAAGCTCCCTCCCAGCTCTCGTTAGCTGTAGCACAACACAGGGGGATATAAAATGGCATTTCAAATCCCCCAAGTTTAGGGTCAACAGAACTTGCCCCCCTTCCTTCCCATGATTTAGAGCAGTCTTAAGTGTGCTTTAAATTACATTACCTGTACCTGACAGACCAACCCAGAGTGAGCTCCAGGAGCCGTGGATTACCACTCTGGTGAGGAAAACCTCTATGGAAACCCAGTATCTGAGTATACACGTTAATGTTAGAGATCCATTCTTTATCCTAGCTTCTGTGTTGTCAACTCCTATTTGTTTCAGAAAAAAGATGAGTCTTGAAATCCTTTCGTATGGCTATGATGATCTCTCATTCATTCCTGCCTGTTAAACAGCTTCCACAGATGATGTCCATTGCAAGGTCTGATCACTTACACTAGTATACTTCATGTTATTTCTTTATTGCATGGCCTAGAATAATTGACAACACCCCTATTAGCTTCTGGCAAGACCTGGAATACATAGATGTGCATCCTTGTAGGTATTAAAGTCACAGATTGCCTCTAAGATGGAAGCAAAGAAGTCCTGTCTTAAAGCAATCTTGTCTCATTAATGCACACAACTTGCTGCCAGTTTATCATTTTCCCTGGAAGCTAAAGCTTACTGTTGCAGTCAGGCTGCTCCTGTCAAAACAATGTTTTGCATGCAACCTACAAGCAAATTTTAGGAAGAAAGGAGGAAAAATGAAAAGTTTAATTTGCAAAGACCTTATAAGTATTAAAGCAGCAATTCCGTGCATCATCTCCCATCTGGCCAGTATTGAAACCTGGAAAGAGATGTGCCTGAAATAATACAGAACCCAAAGTGCTTGATCATTACTGCCTGCATTTTGATTTTCAGCCAATATTTAACCCTGAAAAAAAAGCATGTCAGCCACTGCTGTGCTTTTACACTGTATTATTCAGAGAAAAATGTTTTAGGTGACTCTGTAGAAAGCAAACACTTGCAGCTTCTTCCTGAGCTTGCTCAGCTCCTTTCATCCTACAGGGGTGTCAAAACATCAGATTCCTGTATCCAGTACAACTGTGTAAGCAAGAGGATCCCCCCACCCCATAATGTGAGAGCAATAGTTTTTGTGTCCAGACACCTCAGTAAAAGAAATACATGCAGTTCATTATAATTTATGGTCTATGAACACTTATTACTGGTAAGTATTCTGCATTTAATTGCATCATGTTGATAAACATAGCAATAGATACAAGTACCAATTTTCCCCAGCAGAAAATGAGGGTTGAAACTCAGAAAACCCGATTTATGTATGTGCAAGATAGAGAAAACATCTCAAATTTAACTTATTGATCAATGAAGGAGGAGGAAACCTTTCTACTCCAGCATCATGCTTCTGCTTTAGCATTATCTATACCAATAATGGTCTGAAGATGGAGAACTTCTTTACAGTATTTCCCCCAGTCCAGAGAAGGAAGCCTCTGGAAAATCTGTCCAGCCCAATTACTAGACATGCTCAGTAAAACTAAATTACTTCATTGATCCTCACAGACATCCTCCTCCCTGTTGCAGTCCATGTGAAGAGGGAGGCATAGGGGCTGAAAAAAATTGAAGTCTAAATGTAGCTGGAAAACAGGCTAGAAACCTTGATTGCATTTTCCATCGAGTTACCCTGGATTATTGTATTGCAGTCCAAGAATCTGATTAGCAATTTCTCCTCTTCATTCATCCTCATGACATCTGGATTTCAAACCTTTGATCCATATCTGCAAACATGCTAACACAGATTCCAGCTAGGTCTTGTTGCAACCCACTCCTGACATAGTAGGAGTTAAGTGTCAGAAACTCCACTTTATTTGTGGTTAACTGGTGCAAGTTCCCCAAAGGCAGGAATAAGGGAAGCCCAGGGCAAACTTGGATGGATGTCAAAGCAAGGTGCATGAAGCAAGTTTTCTTACTTTGTGTGTGGTGTTTAAACAAAATGAAATATTACCTCTAAAAATGGAAAATGTGAAAGTGAATTTCATGCCTTTTTGCTTTGACACAGGTCCTGTCTTTAGGCTTGTGCAGTGCTCACAGGCACAGCCAGGTTTTTGGCACGTGCTGAAAAGTGCTTACAAACGTCCGAGCTGTGCTTGCTTGGAATCAGAGGAAGATACAGAGACCAACTCCCCTGCAGCACACCTCATCCCAGAGCAGATGCTGTGCTAGAGACAGTGGTGTTAGCTTAGAGCCTAAAAAGGCTCTACCAGGTTACCTAGAGTGCTAACACCAAAACCCAAGGAATATCATCAGCTAATGTTGTTACAATGGAACTTTACTTGGCACAAGGCCCTATTGAAGACTGCAAGACAGGAAAAGGAAAAGCTTCCTTACATCCTCTACTACCTGTATATTCATTTCGGGTTTTTGAGGCACTTATACAAAGACTAAGCTCTCCCAAAGCTTTTTAGCAGTAACTTTACAACCTTCCCCTTGTGCAGTATTACTGGTACCACTGTCGCACCAAAGACAAACTGCTAGCTCCAAACCACATGGATTTAGTTGTTTAGCCTGATAGGTTACCAGAAAATAAAAAGATCCAGCTGCAAGTTCCCTTGGATCTGAGGCTGTTCCCATGGAGCACACTGTAGGCAAAAAAGGTTTGGAAAGCCTACAGGGCATCCAGCTGAAGAACAGCTCCAGGAGGGACCATGAACAGAGCAGTTTTACAGGTGCTTGCCTGCAGGGAGCATTTGCTTTGCAAAGCTCAAGAAATCATCAAGAAAAGGTGGTTTGGGGTTATACCACCTGCAAAGACAGGGGGAAGCTGGAGGGCTTTATTGCTCAGTGCACAAGCAAGACCGATGCCAGCAGATGGCACCGGGAAACCATAAATCCATCTGCAGGATGTAGGATCGCAGCTGGTCCTGCCGCCTCCAGCTCTGCAGCAATCCTTCACTCAGCTAGACAGCGCAGCATTAGATACAGTACACTGATAAGTATAATTGTTCTGCATTAACCCATGTGCAGGGTTTCAGCTCCATTTATTTGCATCCTGTCCCTGCTGTGGGAAGGCTGATAATAGTTATCTACAGAAAAGGAAGAAAGGAAGTCGAAATTTGATGGGCTGCCTATTGATACATTGAAAATTTGACATAGCAAGGGGAGGTATTATTCGCCTCAGCCAAACCAGCACCCTGCTCACTTGTCTCAGCTGCAGGAAACCCATGATGTGAATTTGGCCTCAGCATACCTGCATATATGAGCAGGTGGAGAGGCTTGTAAATATTGTGGTTGAATGTTAATTCAATTATTTTTCTTTATTTGCACTGTATTTAGGCCACTCCTTCATGGAAATTCCTCCTACATTTATCTCACAGAGCACCTGAGATTTGGCTTTCATTTCGACAACCTTCTCAGGAAAAGGACACCAGTTACTGACAAAGGGCAGGAGGGAATCACTTTGCTAAGTATAACAAATATTTTCTTTCCAACTGTTGTCCCACAGCAAGAAGCCAGCGTAGTTTGGCCAGCAAAGCCCCTGAAAACTGTTTCCAGCAATTGCTTCAGAGGCTGGGGTATGGGAAAACGCTGCCTTAGTGACAGCAAAGGGAAACACAGGGGAACAGAAGAGAGCAGCTGCAATTGCAGGGCTAAGCCTTGGCCAAGAGAAGTTGCATTTACAATATCACTGAACTCCTGAGTTTTTACCATTCCAGGTACTGTTCTGTAGCCTTCACCTCCAAATCTTATGAAATTGCCTGCAAATCTTATAAAGTCTTTCCCCACAGCACCATCTCCTTCTATAGATTACCCAGAGAGCTTCCAGTTTTAGGGACAGCAATATTTACCTTTGCTGTTGCATACCTCCTTCTAGAGCCATGTCTTGGGGCTTTTAAGAGTATGCCTGAGCAAACATGACTCTCTATACAGACTTCAAGAAGAGGTAACTGGAGTAAACACTGTGCGACTTAAAACCTTGAAAGCTAATATTTGGCAAGCTCTTGTGTTCACAACTTTGGAAAGGCTTGCCTCTGGAAATAAAGCAAGAATATCTTCTCCTTGAAAATAAAAGTCAGAGATGCAAATCCACACCCAGTGCTAACGCTGGAATTCCTGACTTCATACATTATCCTATGCTGGGAACAACCATACCCAAATGCTAGTGTTATAGAGCCAGGTTTTACAGATGCAGACCCCCAGGACAAGACTTTCAAGAGTAGTCTTTGTACCTGCCTGATCTGTATGGGCAAGTTCCTTGTGAAAAAGCTGAGTCTCAGCACAGCAAAAGCAGGCGGACCAGAGATAACCAGGGATTGATAAAAGAAAACTGAGCGCTCAACTTGGTGGGGAAGTAGCTGTAAATGTACTGTGAGTCATAAAGAGTGCCCCAGCCCTAACAGTCTTGTTCCCAGTAAGTTAGCACAGGTCCCTCACAGCTTTAGCAGATGCTCTATGAAAATCTGCATTTGCAAAGGTGGCCCTGAACTCTTAAACTCATATAATTTCATAGCTCTTCATGTGTTACCCTACTGCTGCAGCAAAGCTTTCGGTTCTGTGCATTAGTGATAAGGAGGGAGAAACCACAGCGTGTAAGTCCCATTAGATAAGCAATGTTCAAACAGTACCTTCTTCTTCCAAAGTAATTCAAAGACCAACATCATCCCACTTTTCTAACACGAAAACTAAGACACAGAAAAGGGGATGGACCGTGCCCAGCAAGATGGCTGACAATTTGACTGGAGCAGATCTCTCCAGGTTACATTAGCTGTGCATTTGCTTGGCCCCACTGTAACTTTCAGAAGGAGCAAAGCCCAGTTACTGTTCTTTTGCCTCTACTTCCAACCTCGTCAGCAGAAAAGGAACACACTGTTGTTTTCCCAGGAGGATACTAGCAATAACACAATAAACACAACTCTCTTGAGCTATCTTAGTGTACAAACCAAAGGAGTCGTAATTTGCAAACCAGCTGCACTCAGCTCCACAGAGGTCTTGAGGATTAATTTCTCACACATGTGCCGTGGATATTTATCTGAATTCCTCCTACACTTCAATGGACTGCAGACTCAGTTCCAGCTTTCCCACTGTCTATTTAGGAATTGCTCTCAGATTGCAGGTGGTCCTACTCTACAGTGAATGGCACTTCCTCAGGGACACTGGCTATGAGGTACCATAGCCAGGAGCACAGAGCATGCTGTTGTGGTCTATACCAGGGCAACACAAAGTGTTGCAAGGTCATATCTTGGTCAAGGTCTCCAGAGACCTTCACAGATGTTTTGGAAACTATTCTGCAGCAACAGCTTCATTAGGAGAACTCAGCAGGAACTCTGCACTCTCATCTCCTTGCAGCCCCTTCCTGGCACATTATAGCATCATATTGAGGCACTGCTGAAAATCCCACATGTAAACAGCTTTCTGCAGCACTCAACTTTCACTCCCCAGAGCCACCAGCATTTGAAAATAAGGAGTGATTTCCAACATCATGAGCAGCCCCACACCACCATTTTTGTTTGGACACTGCAGATGATGGTAGCACAGCCTTACTTAAGAGTAAAGGTTTTAATCTTTCCAACATGTAATAAGGGAGCACTAGCAGCAATGAGAAAAATCTCAGCGCATACAGGTATTTGGATAAGCACAAAAAGCTCCTGGCACCTCTCCAACTTAAACCGCTTTTTCCTTTGATGTTGGATTCCATCTACCTAATGTAATCGCCCACTGGTTTGGTTGTCAAGCAAGAACTGGACCTGAGGCACATGCCTTTAGAGGCAGATGACTAATCCAATTAAGTGGAAGCAACAGAAAGTTGAGATCCCTCTTCTATTCTGGACATGAGAGGGAAAAAGGCATAAACAAGGGAATTCTATTTACTGAAAAAGTTAATTTGAGAGGCTTGTTTGGGAATCTTGCCACAGACAAGCATGGAAGTGATTTTACTGGTATAATTAATAGTTTTCCATCAGCTTATCTCCATGTGTTTTCATGATAGCAGGTATCACTGCTTTGATTCTACAGAAAATCAAAGACAGATGAAATATCTTCTCCAAATACCTTCTTCCTTCCAGGCCAGTAGCAGGGCCTGGAAAAAAACCACAGATCTCAAGTAATACCTGTATGTCTGGCTCATGCCAGGCTCACCTTCTGATCCACTTTGATGTTTGTGTTCAGACAAGCTCTTCAGAAGCCTCAAAATAAACCCAAAAAGAGAGCTTCTGGATTGCTTCACTTACCTACACCTATTTCAATGCAATTGCATTTTGCAGACCAATTTGGTATCCCTTTTTCCCAGCACCATTTCTGTAAGTACTGCAAAGGCAACCACACAATTCCTGTTTCATGGTGAACTAGATTCTGTCAGGTGGCCCCACTACTTCACTAAGCAAGAACAGCCTCCCTGCAAGTATACTCTCCAGCTCTTACATATAAATCCTGGGAACATCTTTTGCTCTTTATCCTTGAATTATTGATACTGAGCATCAACAAAATCTCTTCCCTGGGTGCTCTTCTCACCAGGCTAGCTGTTTCTTTGTTAAATACCCGGTGATTCCTCTATCAGAATTGCAGCCTTGAGACACAAGAAAACTTTCCACCCTATTCTCCTTTCCCTTAGCCAAACAAGGATGCTGTCAGGGGTACAAGTCAAAAGCAGCAGCTTTCATTTATAAGTCTGTGCAGACTGAGAATACCATAGTCCTTGGGGTAGTTACAAGGTTTCCTCTAGGCAGACAGTACCTGAATATTAAAGACAAATCTACAGTGTTGAAGTATCATGGTAGCAGCAGACAGGCAAGAGCCTGTACTCTTACATCATGAGTTCCTAGCTCTTAAGAGCAGTGATTTTTTGGCTCCGAATGAACATATAAAGGAAGAACAATGCAGTATCTGCTTTATTGGATTTACTTTTATACATTTCTGTTAAACACAAGCCATTATTGATATACTTCATTTTCACCCGCCCAGTCCTTTGGCAACTCTGGATCCTAATTCCCTCCTCCTTAAACTGGAAGTGATTATAGGAACTCCTTGAAGGCCAGAGCAAGATACACTGCTTAGAATGTACCAAGACAATTTCCTAATGTGAACAGCCGCGATAGCTGCTCTCTGTGCTGCAAGCTAATGCAAAACGCGAGTAGCACCAAGGAACACCAAAACAGTCCTTGAACTGCCACATTTTTATGAATACTTCTTTACAGATCCACAGGAAATCAGTGTCCTAGAATACCATACAGACTCACTGCCCCCTTGGAGGCAATAGGGTATCAATAAACAGCTATTTCACCTCAAACAGTTACTCAGCTATCTCAGCTACCTCCTCATCTCAGTCTACCCTGAATATTCCTATGTTAACATTCACTGTTATCACTGCTTTTCAACAAGTTGATTTTTCTCATAAGAGACACCCCAGCAGCTTCAGGTTCTGGCAATTCACACACTCTTTAATAAGATAACTAGTACAGCTACGGTGTGTTTGCTAGCTTGGGTAGATGCCCCATTAAAAGACTTATCAAACTTAAAGTGGAGCATTATCACAGGAAAAAGAAAGCTTCATATCACTAGCAACTTCATGTCAGATTAAGGAACAGCAATATAAAGCCCAGACGGGAAGTCCCTTTCAATAGTAACTCAAGTTCACATAAATCAGTCTGCACTTTTATGCTTACACACTTCTGACTCTGCCAGGGGAATCCATAACCATCACTGCGAGGATTAGCTGTAAACAATTAATTTGCTCCAGTGGATGGGGAGATAAGCAGCAACCACAATCATCTGCTAAGAAATACAGGTATTTCTTATACATATATAAATATAATATATATGTTACATACTGGGAGCTGGACTGCCATTTGCACCTCTGAATCAGACTTTGCATTTTCCCTGGGACTGGCATTTTGAGATACAGCCCAGATATTTTGTGAGGATTCTTGCAGAGTGTTTCTACAGGAGTTCTGTAGCTGATAAATCTATCAGCTCTGGCCATAATGCTATCATTTCTGTTCAGAGTTTATGCACACATAGAAGAGCTGCATGCAGCACAGGTTTTAATTTCACATTTTGGATCCTAGGACAGAAGATTCCCAGGAGGTGTATAACAAGATTTTCACTTGACCAGTCTTTCTCTCTATAACAGAAAAACTGGTCTGGGGTTGGGAGTAGGAGATGAATCCTCCATGGCTCTGTCCGGTATTTACACTGTCAAATTAATCCACATTCACTGTCTCAAAGCAATTAGAAACGTAAGCCTAAGCTTGAGCAGAGGATTTTCTACACTTTTGTCTCGCTTTGACTCAGAACTTCTGGGATCTAAAAAGTTGTCTCTTGGTTAAAGCTCTTCCAGTACATAGGAAATCCTTGACATTTCTGTATGAGCGTTCATGTACAAGCTCATACAGCAGCTACAATATCATGGGAGCACTAGGCTTCTCAGGCACTCGGCTTTGCAGAAATGTTCAAAATTCCCTGGAAAAATTACACCAGAAACCCCTTAGCCATATCTCCAATTTCACACTCAAAACTGTGCTTTCCAGCAGTACCAGCTCCATGAGAATGAGTTGGCTTCTGGGTTGGAGTTACTCTGTTTGACCAAAATAGCTAACTACCTTCTTGCTTGGCCTATTTTGGGGATATTGCTCATTAAGGAATTTGTTTAAAGAGATGGGAAAGAATCTCCCTTTCTTTTGTTTCTAAATGGATCAAACAAAACATAACCCCAAGCTCTTTCCGTGGCTAAAACCAGTAAGTACAGGTAGCCAAGGTGTGCTGGCAGGCAGCAGATCACCACTGAGTAAACACACGTTACTCACCTTGCAGCAACCAAGCAACTCAACACTTCAACTCTCAAACTGTAATTAATGAGAGCAGCATGAAAAATGTAATCTAATGGTCCTCCTATAAATCATCATACATTTATGAGGGGAAAAAGGAAAGTTTAACAGAGCTGGGCAAAGCAGCCTCTACTCCACACCCAAATTTCTACCCTGCCTCCCCAAAATCTGCTTTAATATCACTTTTACTATCAGCATGTGTTTACACCAGAAATGCCTCAGTGGAATACAAAGGTTGAAGACAGTAATGTACTTTAGCAATAGGAACGGGCCACAAAACTATCAAGCCTGAATCAATGCCCAGTTTCTAGCTGGCCTTTGGTAGTTTATTATAATCTATTCTGTGTTCAGATGCAGAATAGCAGCCAGTTACTGCTGGATTTGTGAAACTACATACTTGGGCCTGAATGGAGATTTTTCCATAAGTTTGCCAAGATCAGAAGGTAATCAAAGTGCATATCCAACACATCAGGTCCTCCTTGGGTAATCATTTTTCCTATCCCTATGTTCGGACTCAGGTTTGTTTTAGAGGTTCCATCCTAGCTGCTTACAAAATACTACAAAATACTCTCCAGCCACCCCCTTTGTTCATCGCAAATGTGATGAAGTCAACAGTAGAGAAGGCCAAGAATCTTCCAGATGAGAACTACAACCTTTGTATTAGGGACATACAAAACAACTTTAGAAAATCCCTCCTTTTTAATTTTTATTGCTGGCATAATAAGATCTGTGCCTTGAATGTTGGCTTTGATACCAAAGGATGCTCTCAGTCTCCTACATCAGATGAAGGAGCAGCAGCTGTAAGGGAGCCCTTTGGGACCAGCTAAAAAGCAGCACTTCCAGCAAGGTTCACTAATAAACCCTGTCCAGTGTTATCAGAAAGTGGCAACTGTCAAGCTCAGGACTTCAGAGCCAAGCCATGAGCCAAAACCAAAACCTCAAGACAGCAAGAAAACTCTGACCAGGGATCCCTCCCTTTGGGTGCCAGATCAGTGCCTTTGATTCTTCTTCCTACACAGCCCGAAGGGAGAAAGTCATTGAGAATTCAACAGAGGAGGAAAAGCAGTTCTGGCTTTGCCTTTCCCACAAACCGCTGTGCCAATGCACCAGCACCTGGTCCAATTCTCAGCAGACATGAGCTTTCACAGACAAATCTCCCCTGCACTGGCACTTTGCTGGCAGCCTCACCAGGACTTGCAGCCCAAAGGCTGTAACAAGCCATTCCAATTAAACCAATCACCCTTAAAGAGCTGCTTTCTTCTGAAGGAAGGAAATAGGCTCCAATCCCATTGGCAGGGAAGCCGGCATCTTTGCCATGATTTTTTCCTTGCCAGCCTTTTTTTTCCTCCAATGCCTGCTTTGCCCTCACATACACAAAATTCAGCTCTCTCTTTCTACCCTGGTTCTGTCATCACAACTCACTGCCAGCAGCACTTTGTTTTATGCCATTTTATGGCTTACATGTGCAGCATTGTCTTGCTCAAATCATGAAGGCACAAACACCACCTGCAACTGGTTTGTGGGGGTTTAATCTGCGAGGGTTTTTCTGTGTGTTCAGGTAACCCATGCTGCCATTTTCTAGGCATCATCACTATGATTTCTGGTTGTTTTACCCCAAAGCTCCATATCTTGTGGTTATGAGAATGCTAGGTTTAAGGGAAGAATAGAATTGGCAAGTCACAGAAATTACATGTAATAACACGAGTGACACCATGCTAAAGTAACAATTAAAGAGGAAGCAGGAAGCAAAAGGAAGAGGCAGAAGGACAAGTGGCATCACTGGAAAGATATATACTGCAGCCCAGACTACAAGGGAAAAATAAAAAGCCCAGATAGAAGGTACTTCCATGGTAAGGGGGTTGGAACTAGATAATCTAAAGGTCTTTTCCAACACAAGACATTATATGATTCAACCTAAGCTTCATTCCCAGGGAAGTTTCCAAGTTCTGCAAAGGGTACGTTTTCCTCTTACAAGTGAACTGGCACCAGCACAACTCCTCTCAAGGCTGGAGTAGTATCACATCGCTGAAGGCCACAGGATCAGGCCCTACAGGAGAAATGAACGGCATCGAACAGTTCATCATTCCTTCTTCTCCTCCTCTGCCTGGATTTCCTATGGTATTTATCTGGGATTAGTATGATATGCCCTGATTTCCAGAAACATGCATTGGGCACCTAAAAAGTGCTTTCTCTTCCAGGATGTGTGAATAGTGGCAGCCTTGCCACAATTACACTCACCTAGAAAGCTGTGGGTCCAAACCTGTTCCTGCACAGCTGTCCCCCATTTACATTTCCTCTCCCATCCCCTGCATGCACTTCACTAAAAGTACACATGCAGTATTTTCAGAGAGCTTTACAGGAACCAATCCTACAGCTGAATATGCTTCCAAAAAGGAACAAAGCCACATTTACCCAAGCAAAAGAAATATTTGAAAACTCAGATGATTAAATGCCGCCTGCTGTTCGTTTTACCTCTGCGGTCTCCAGCAAGTACCATAAATCCTGGTTTCACTTTGAGACAAATTGTCATATTACAGCCCTGTTATACAGGCGTGCAACACATTCCTTGCTATAAAGAGAAGAAGAGAAATCCATGCCAGATTAGGACATATGGAATCTCTGTTTATGGATAAATCATTTTTAAAACCCCTCTCTTTCTCTCTCCATGAGTCATACGTGAATTGCTGAAAGTGTCCTGTCAACAATAGTTTATTTACATACAGAACTAATTAGCATTATTATGGCAGACTGGAGAAGCAGGATTATAGCTGGGAGACATCATAAAACAAGCGATGCCATTTTAGGAAGGTTGGGGAATAGAGGTTTGCAGATCTCTAACCCAGAAGCGTATAAATTGGCCACCTTCCAAGGATGTCAAGATGAAACTCATTTTTTAACATATCTTCCATTACCAATAATAATATTACTTCAAAATTAAAAGCCCAAGTCCTAATTTGTATTAGCTTGATGTTTGTTTGCAATAGGCATTTCAGAGTAGAGCCTGCTCAGCTTCTTTTGCTTACAGCCCACTTTCTCATCTTCATACGTTAGCACCATAATGTTTAGTTTAGATTTGTGGTGCCACGTATTCATTTGTAATTTTGAAAAGTTTTAAATGCCCCCAAACATTTATATTCCATATTTGAAGATTACTGAAAGTCAGCAACTAAACTTTAAACTAAACTCAATTTATACAGTCTCTTTAAACTACTGAGCACAGTACATACAGCTACTCTGGGACTTGCATAGACCTTTCATCATTAATAAGTGCCACAAGATAATTACATGCTCCAGTAGCTTATAGGGGTCTAGAAGTTATCACCACATAACCTGCTTTATAATGGAAGAAGAAATCATCTCTGCTAGAGCTGGGAGTATAATTCAAAGGCATTTCCATAAATGCATAAACACTGTGAAATGAATTCATGCTATGTGTAGGGATTTCATTTTCAGAGCTGCTAATGTGTTTGCTCATTAATTTGTCAGGAATGTTCACTTTGATTTGCTCCATTTACCTTAGGAGGGTGTTCAACAGCAAAATAGTTGAAACAGCAAAATCAGACTTTACAAAATAAGGGCATCTTAGGTAAGCATTACTAACACGGCTTTGCACAGTCCTTGCACAGATGTCTTCCCGCTTAGAACAGTCAACTGGAGAAAGACCATGGACCAGAAGCTGCTTTGAACACCGGAAAGGACCTCCCACCCCACCACACTTGACCAATGGAGATGCTACCTCCTCTGCTTCAGAAAGAGATGATCCTCTCTTAACATACTTATTTTGGCAGGATCTCTCCCCAAGATGACACCTCACTCCTCACTGGTTGCCAACCTGCTGGGGCTCAACCGCTTCACATGCGGTGACAAAGCATATCAGTGCACAAAAGACTCTGGAAAAGCTCACAAAATCTTGGCAAATTTTGTTAATAAATGCTTTCAGGCAGGTTCCAGATTTCCCTGAGATTATTTCACAGAATGGTTTGGGATGGAAAAGATCTTAAGATCATCTACTCCCATGGGCAGGAATGCCTTACACCAGAACAGGTTGCCTTGCAGAGCTTCCTAAACCTCATTCCCCATGCAGACAGCCTCCTTTGGAGGGCACTGACTCCCAGCATTGGAGCCTGAGCAGGAGGGAGCACTTTGCCAGGAGGTAGAAAGGCACTTGGTGATCACTGCTCTTCATGACAGCCTTGCAAGGGTAAAACTCCAATGCCTCAAGCCCTCCTCACCCCTAAGGATGGACAAAGCCAGATACAAGACAGAAGAGCTCTCCCAGTCTGCAGACATCAGTTTGGCTGTGACAGTCATACATCTCATGCTTTCTTTGTTGTCTGCCACCCTTTAATCACCTGCAGCCACATCTGGCTATATGGGTTTGCCCTGTTCCCAAATGCTCAGCACCGCTGGTTTGAGAATGGTCACTGAACCCCAGCACAGGAGCAATGGCTGGCAAGCAGGAAGCATGACCAAGTTCTGATCAAGCACATGGAAACTTGCATAGTCATGGATGCCTAGAAAGGGCATGAGGAGGTATCAGATAAGCACAAAGTATTTCTGCCATCATTTGTTTCTGTTTGGTGCAGCTGTTCACAGTTTGGGGTGATTTGCTTGGTTTTTCTTTTTCACAAGCATGTTCCTAATTTTCCCCCTTGCCTGGAGTTTTCCAGTTTCTGACCAGTTTCAATGGTAAACAACAGCTGAGCAATAAAAGGATTTGGACCTGGAGAAGTTGCATTGCTCAAAAGCCAAAGAATTAAGTTTTACGTGTGCTAAGAATTGAATTTAACACAGTGAGGGGCAGAGCCTACCCAGCACCATGACCTTTTCTGTGGGCATTACACAACTACACTTTTTTTTCTCACTGAAAGAGGACAAGCACATAAGCCCGGGCCTGGCAGCAAGAGGAGTGAATACTAGCAAGCTCACTGGCAGCCCTTGCTCACCAGCTTTGAGATCTAGAGAGCAGTCGGGGATTGGAATGGGTGGGAGAACAGAAACAAATACTGGGAAACTCAAGAAAGTGTTTCTATTTCCTAAGCAAGGCTTGCCAAAGCCTGCCAGGTGAGATAAGCAGGTGATCTTCAGGTACTTCCTTCCCAGCTCCATTTGGAATGGCAACACCCCAGATGCCCCATCCCAAGAGGAGATGCTAGCACCCCCCAGCTCTGCAGTGCTGCTCTGGGGCCAGATCTGTCCTGCAGGTACACAGCACATGTGCTGGGCTGTGCTTCCAGCAAGTACCACTACTGTTTACCTTGCACACTCCTCAAACTGATATTTGAAACTCCAGCTTCCACTTCATGTTTTAGAGAGGCATTTTTGTCCCTTTCCTCTTGGTGTTTTGATCTCTAAATACTTGAATGAGTGGCATTTTGACTGTATTACAATGGGAGCAGTGGAGATATTCTTCTGTCACTGCAGCACATGCACTTAATACCCAAGAGGCTCTCAGTGAGTCAGGTTTCACTCCTGACATGGTTTTTCTGTGCAAACCATTTATTACGCTGAGTTGGCATTTATACACCCTCCCCTTTCCCCATTTGAAATCTGAGGCAAATACAAGCTTGAAGTCATAACTCCTTTTCTGCCCAGAAAGCTTAGCTCACTGGTGTTTACATGTGGCCACCCAAATTCCAGACCAAGCTGCTGGAACCTTGTTTCACTGTTCATAATGCGTGTAAGGCCTGGCTGGTGCTGGTTCCCACATTCCTGATCCGGGAGAGCCAGACTCAAGTCCTTCACTTGTAGCCTGCACCTCTCCCCCATGCATCTAACTTTACAGGGATGAATCGATGCAAAGAAAAGCCTGAACAAGTGCAAACTAATTTTTCCACAAATTTAAAGTGCAGTTTAGCCTCCCCTTCCTGCCTTCTCTCACCATCATCCAGCTGTGCCCATAAACCCGAGTCTGACAAACCAATGCAGGAGTTGAAGGGAGCTATTAAATCTGTTCCCTGGAGCTTTAACACTTGCAGCAATTTGTAGTGGAATTATTCTCCCAGCTCAGTTTGCAGCCTCCCTCTATGCAGAGTTCAGTGTCAGGGTTGAGCAACCTGCTATCTGCAAATTCTTCCCCTCCAACTAAGGTCAGATACTTGGGGCCATGCATGGCTCAGATGGGCACATGCTGACATTCCAGCTAGGGACTGAAGGCCAAGTTCAGCCTCTTCTTGAAATGCATTATTGTTTGTGTTAGGTAATCTGCAAGTTATGCCAACTGTCTGGCAAGCAATTCCAGGCAGCATTGTTTATTTAGGATAGGACTGGGCTCTGTGAATCCAAATTAGACATGTTTTTTTATATCTACCTCAGCCAGGAATGTTTGAAGGTGTGCTGGGCTTCAGGAGGCAGGGAAACAGCAACACAGGCCACAAGCCTGGAGCTTTACAATGGTTTGTGTGTTTCTTTAGTTATTTTCTTGCCTCCCCTTTAGATGCTTCTGGAAGCCAGAAACCAAAGTGTATTTGTACGCTTAATTCTCCTTATCACCACGGAGCAGATGCAGTGACTTGTGTTTTAGCAATAAACTACAGAAATCAGTTTGTTGTTTTGAGCTTTTTTTGGTCTGGGTTGTTTTTTTGGGTTTTTTTCCTTCTTTCTTTGTACTTTTTTTATCCCACTCCTCTGGAGTGACCCTCAAACACTTTCCTGGTGAATGCTAGAAATGAAAAGAAGCAACCTCTATGGGTATCCAACCCTCCTTCATTGCCTCCCCTGCTCCAGAGGAAAAGCAGACCCTCAAGTTTCTATAATGATAGGAGCTGAACTGGCTGGCTCCTCAGGAAAGCACTGAACTGTTCCAGAGCCCTGAACCCACTCCCCACCACAGTTGCCACAGCTTTCAGATGTTCACATTCAGATACCTCAACTAAGCATCCCAACAGCACAACCTTAGCACATGAAAGCTCACAAAGAGCCCATGCAACTCAAAAGCTGGTGCTATTTTGCTCTTTTCTCAATATTGCCAAGGAAGGGGAATAAGTTGGCGCCAGCCAGAGCATTTGTTTCTCTCCTTCATTCAAAATAACCAACCTAGGAAATCTCAAACCACCAAACATACACAGACCAGGCCTCAGCTCAAGGATTATAAAGCAGATCTACCACAGCTATAGAAGATGAACGTTTTACTTAAGCCTCATAAGTACTCACTTTTAAAAGAATAACCATCCTCAGCTCCTTTCTGAGAGCAGCTGCCCATGGGATGCAACAGGACAGATGACAGTCCCAAATCCAGAAGTCCTTCAAGCCTTCCTCCAGAGAAAACAAACCTACAGACTTCCTCTCCTTCCAGGCAAACTGAAGCTGCCTCTTCTCCCAGCCTTTATGGACTAATCAATCTGGCTAATTATGACTCTCAGCTGTTTGACTGCTGATTAACTGGTTCTCTTTAACCCTTTCCAGTCTGGTGGCATGAGGGTCATTATTTCATCTCTGCTGCCCACAGGTGGGCAAGTCTAACCATTCCCAGCCACGTGTCCCTCCCTGCATATCACCAAGATGCTTTAATCAATGCACAAATATAACTTTCATTTTGGCTAATTAAGCTTTAGCCTATTTGTATTCACATTGTTCTCAGACATGTACCAAGGCAGTAGAAACACATCTACATGGGCTTCCTTCATAGTGATTCACAAGAATCACTATAGATCTTTCTTTTTACTTAAAGAAATCTCTTTATAAGAAACCTGCTTGGAATTGTTATGAAGAGCTTTGTTCACCAAAAGTATTAGTATTTAGTACAAAGCACCAGCTGGTCTCTGAATAACCTGATAGAGTATTTTGAAGAGGTGAAGCAGAAACCCCCATAAACCTGGAGTGAACACTCAGCAAGGAAAACTGCCCTGAAATTACCCTCTAGCATCTGCCTGTTGAGACAGGGTGAAGGATTTTTGCATAATAAACTTGCATTTATTTGGAAATAGATGGCAAATAGCTCCATTTGTCTTTTATTTTCCTGTTAACGATTGAACCTGGAGATTATTATCCCCAAAATGCCTAAGGCTTGCAGATGAAGTGACCTCTTCATCTGGGCAGGATTTCCGTCATTTGGGGGATACCTTTCATCAGCCCATTCAGCCTTTTTACCTATACCTTTGACCGTACAGCTCATTTTCAAGCAGCTGTTTGAAGAGTTTGCCATTTTAGCTCCATAACTGTGATTTTGCCTGAAAGGACTCCTGTGAACAGTTCTCAACAAATGTATATCGATGGTATAATAACAAACTCCATAAGGATGAGCGCAGGCGAATCATAAAAGGGCAGTCTGAGCTATCATTATTTTTGCATTAGCCATTTCCAGCCACTGCTAGCCACTTATCTGATGTCTCTGTTCACTCCCTTTCAGAGTACCTCAAAGAGGAAATGATTGGCAGGATGAAAAAACCCAAACCAACCTCATAAGAGCATGAAAACATGATTTTATCATTTTTTATGTCATCAGTGGTATTTGCTATGGATTTGGAGTTTTCATTCCCTTTTTATAAAATCTAGATATTTTAACTCTCATCCCAAACATCTGGGGAAGGGCAGGAATGAAGATTCCCTAGGATGTAAATTATGCGAAATACTGAAATTTAAAAAAAAAACAAGTGATAATTTTGGAGAAAGAAATGATGGTGAATAAAAATTCCAGGCTCCTGTGAACAAGAACATTGTCAAAGAACCAAAGTTCATACTTTTCTCATTAACTCTACAGCAAATGTGGTTATGTGTATTTTTCCATTTAATTTCCTCCCACTTCTCTCTTTGCTACCTACTCCAGCTGTTCCTTTTCTCTCTCCCCCCTCTTACCTCCAGTTTGCTCTTATAATTAATTATCCCTGCAGTAAATTGTGAGTAAAAAGAATTGAGACTGCTTTCAAACATTTGACCCTCAATAGCGAATATCACACATCAGTGAAACAATGAATATGCTTAATCCTGAAACCTTTGTTCTCATGTTTAAATCAAAAGGTGAAGACATTGATTGATCCAGTTTTTAATAATGAATTCACACCTTTATTTTCCAGTGAAGAGCAATAGATTTCCATAGGCTGGGGAAAGAAGAAAGCTGCTCCTTGAAGGGATTCTTGTTTGTGATTATATTTGCTTCCCTTCTTTTCCTTGCCCTGGCCATCAACCCCAAAGTCCAGCTGTTTCACCTAAAAAGTTGCCATGTTTCTTAAAGATTTTTCGGCATGTGCTACTTATTCCCAGCCTGTGGTCTCTGCAGTGATCCGGAGATATGTAACACACAGTAAGTGATGTGTCTCTGCTCAGCTCAGTTTCACAACTGTGTTTCTCCAGTACTGGACCTCCAATGCACCTGTACTGACTTATCATAGAGCCAACAAGAGGAAAAATAAGCCTACAGCTTCAGGTACAGCACAGAAAAAAATGAGAGGCACAAATAAGCTCAGCAACTTGAACATTCATTTTCACAGAAACACCTCTTGTAATGAGGAAAAAAGGAGGCAGAAAACATGCTGAATCATCCAAAATGTTGCCGATAATGATTCAGACCTTGCTGAAATGAGATACTCATTTCTCTGTGTCATTTTCATTCTTTCCTACAGATTGCCTTAACCTTGGGCACAGACAGAAGAATTCCTTTCCTTTACTGCAGTTTCTCTTCTGTCAGAGAAGGCGGCGTAACCCAGTAAATGCTCTCTGTTAGAGTAATCAGGATAAATGGACAAGACATTTATAGTAGTTCTGCTTTAATATATGTGGCTGCCTACGGAGAGGTTTGTTCTTCCAAGAAAATATCCTGGCATGCTGGCAGCTTGATGTTTTCTTTTCTTGTTCCAAGGAACGGCCTAAGATGTTGGGCTACATGAATTCCAACATAACTCCAGGAAAGACACACCTTTCCAGAGCAGCATTTGTCAAAAAGGGGCTGGTGTTATAATAAATGATAACAATAACGCTTATTTTGTTTTAGGAAAGACACTGTGGGTTTTTTCCCCCCAATGAAATTAACCACAAGTACCAGGATCTGCTTTGTTTTCTTCTATTTTCAATTTTATGTTGAGAAAGCAAAGAGCACACACATGGGAACCCTGGAGGATAAAATGGGAAATACGGATTATAGAATCATAGAATAGTTACGGTTGGAAAGGACCTTAAGATCATCCAATTCCAACCCCCCTGCCATGGGCAGAGACACCTCAAACTAAACCATGTCACCCAAAACTTTAAAAATTCCACCTGAGAGGAGTCATTTTTCTGAAGCTCAATTTTGATCTTTGCAGGGCTTTTTTGCTGGAATATAAAGATATATGGGGAAAGTATGTTAATAAGTTTTGGGGTATAATAGAATATTGACCTATTTTACCCATGAGAGAGGGAAGGAATAAATCTAGGAATAAATCCAACTGATAGTTCATCCTGTTGCAGTCAGCTCTTTTCCTGTAGCAAATAGGTGTGAAACAATGGCCATCATCTTCATTGTCATTATGAAGATACTTAGGAATGTTGATTGGAGTTACAGTGCATGCCAGAGAGAGCTGTGAAGTGCATTTTACTTCTCACGAAATATCCCAGAAGTGCATATTAGGCAAAAATATGATTCTTTTGCTTGTGTATTTCCATGCTTATTTTAGACATTTTTGAATGGAAGCGTTAGAGAAAAATCAATGATAGCAAGATAAAGTTTTGACATAAAAATATTTTTTAAATGAAGTTACTTACAGGATGTCTTTCCAGCTTGAGCTAAAGGATGTTCTAGGTGATCCAGAAGGACTCTGGCCCAGAGGTGTGCAGTTCAAGGCTTTGTGTTGTAAGTTACAAACATTTAACTAAGATAAACAGATCTTAAATGAGCAAACACATCTGTTAATTGTTTTTTGTGATATAAGGGTAATGGATGTATTAGCAAACTCCAGATTCAATAAAGGAGAAGAGATAAGCTCCTCTTGTTGGTAGCAGTTTAATTCATGCACACAGAGGATACAAGAAAGCAACCTGTGAATTAGATATCAAGTACTCAAGACCATTTAAGAAAGGACGTGACTGTGTGAAAGAAGTAAACTACTATGATTAGAAATGGAAACAGACTGGGAGTAGGGAGTCATGTCAACATGTTGCTTGTAAGGGGCTGGTATCAGAAATTATTCTCCTTAACAACCTTATTAAATTAGTAACTTGTTCACTGCATGTGTTAATCTGTGCCACAGGTGGGTCCCTTACCCTGCCAGGCAATCATTGACATACACCCAGAAGGCAAGATTGCTGCCAAGGATGTTTCCATGATCTGGTAGTACACCAAGAGAAGAGGAACCAAGTATCCAGGATTTTGTCACAAACGGGGTTTATTAGGGCAGAATTGCTCAAAGTGCTGTCTGAGAAGAGGAGCTATATTGAGCTGCGGTTAAGACATATGAGTGTCCAAGCTCTCCCTTCATTTGGCCCTCCAAAATCAACAGTAACATGAAGAGACATGAAGAGTTTAATATATGGCCTATAGGACACAGTTAACACATCTGTCACAACAAATACTTCAGCTGCTTTGCCATTCTGTACCGTGAGCAAATAACCTTTTCTTTCCTTCCTCTCAGAACCCATTTTCCAGATTTACTTTTTCCTTTGCTAAAACTCTGAATCCAAACTTGGGGAAGTTCACGTCACATCTTGTCTTGGACTTTTAATCCAGTATCATCTCATGCTGGGTTTCGTGTACACCGAGGTGTTTGTGATAATTGAATGAACTTAACCTCAGTTTTGATTTTGTGTCAACAAAATGGCTCTGCGGACCTTCATGAATCAGGTTTCCTTCTTCTCCTCCACCTTTTTCAAATTCCCTTCTGACAAAACCAAGGACCCTTGGGCAACATTTCCTATTTATTTTGTTGTCTGAAGCTAATTTGAACAGATGCACTGAGAATGACAAAAGTTAAACAGCTTGAAAAATAGGTTTTCAGCCCCTGAGGCAAAAGTTTAAGAGACTTTTTTTTTTTAACTTTTCTTTTTCCTTCTCTCAAAGAAACCTGAGAAAACTCTGCTGCTGAGTGTCCTGGGTTCAGCCATAGCAGTCATTTTTCTCCTTCTTAGTAGCTGGTGCAGTGCTGTGGTTTTGACTTCTGACCTGGGAACAGCGCTGATAACACCGATGTTTTTAGTTGCTGCTCAGTAATGTTTACTCTGACCAAGGACTTTCTGAG
>WYDI02026372.1:37526-111975 GCA_009867235.2 Psittacus erithacus | reverse complement strand
TATTATTGGTGGCAGCAGCAGTGGTTTGTGTTATACCTTAGTTACTGGACTGTTCTTATCTCAACCCGTGGGAGTTAACGTTCTTTTGATTCTCCTCCCCATCCCTCCAGGAGCAGGGGGAGAAAGGGGAGGAGTGAGAGAGAGACTGCGTGGTTCTGAGTTACTGGCTGACTGAGCTTAAACCACAACACTGAGCTAATCGTGAAGTTAGAAATTGCTGCATTGTCTTCTACTCTTTAATCAGGTTTAAAGTGAAGGGTTTGTGTTTCAGATTCAACAAAACAACTACAAGAAGTATTTGCAGATCACAGTTGGGTATCACCAGTCAAAGAAGATGAAACCATTTGTAAAATTCTTCTATTTTCCAGGGATGATGTATCTTGTAAACTGTTTTATCTTTTTATTACTGCTCTCCTTAAAGCTCACTCATGCAGTTCAGGCAATTCACAAGCAATGAGAACTCTGATGTCGCCACCTTCATTGAAGATCTCATGGCACTTTTTGAAGAGTTCTGCCCAAGTCAGATTCTCCTCTCCATCCAATTCTTTCTTGACAGAGAAGGTGTAGTAATGTAAATCTATCAATAATAGACGTTTTCTTAGTTACCTTCTGTGTGCCTTATCTGAGTGGCTTTTGGATTCCCAGCACAAGCAATGTGCAAATCACTGCTGCGGAGGCTCAGTTTCAATTTTCTTTGTAAATCCTCTGGAAAGCAGGCACTGTGTCTCTGTGCTGAATCACCATCTGTCAACTCAACAAGTCTGATCAAACCTGACAGGAGATCCTGTATTATTCCTATCAGTAAATGCTAGAGACAAGCCCATACAGCCTTCACACGATTTGCTCCATTTCCTTTTTTCTTCATCCCTTACATCACTCTGCTCTCCATTCATACTGAAGCTGCACTCCTCTTTCACTGCAAGTGAAGGAAATACATGTTCAGCAGAAAAAAGACCTGTTCTGCTAGTTAGGTACTATATGCTACAGGATAGCTTTGATCCTTCTTCATTCTTGAGTGAGTGCTTCTATAGCTAAATATCTGACAACAGCATCAGAGGAGAAAGACTGAGGCCACCAAGCTTCAAGTCACTGCTGCTGCTTCAGCAAGATGCTGTGTCTAAGCCAGATGGCTGGAGCTGGTGGAGTGAAATTTGGGGCCTCAGAATGAATCCTGAAGCATTATCTCATCTGAACACAGATGATGAATATTAGGTTAGTTCTGATAACTGGGTAAATGCCTTTCAAGCCAAAGCGGCATAGTGAATTTGAGCACTTCACCTCTGAAAGGAAAGAGATGCCTAGTTTTTCAGCTTCCAGACTAGATTTTCCCTTTTCGTTTTTCCATGCCAAGTCCCTGTCCTTCAGGCTGCTGCCTTCTGCTTTCCCAGAAGAGTTCAAGAGAAGGCCTGGAGTAGAGCAAAATCATCAATGTTTATGTTACCAGCAGATGCAGGTAAATGACAAATTGCTGACAGCCCTCACATGGTGGGTCCCTGCCTGCATTGTCAACCTGTGGCATATGAGGGAGATGCAGTTTATAGCACTCACTGGTCAGCTTTGCAATTTAAAACACTTTGTGATACTGTTTTCATAAACCTTCATGCTCGGTGCCAAGTGAAAAGAAAGCAAGGAATCAAACATGAAACGTCCGCAGTGCTCATGACAGCAACGTCTGCACCAAAGAAGTCTGGCATGTCTGAACTCCTCATCCTGAGAAGGGTTTTTTTTTCCCCTTTCTCTCCCACTCTCTCTCTTTCTTTTCTTCTTGTCTTTCCACCACATCCTGAGGTTTGAGTCACTCTGGGTTGTACTTTTATCAACAATGAAACAGAGACACCTTTCACAGCTGCTGAGCTCGTTGCCTGCTTGGAATTTGGCTTTATAAAGGCTAGTTGTTTGCTTTTGGAGAGTTCACGCACATGTGTACACAGCCTCAGACTTGCACACAAAGAATCCTCCATTTGCTAATGCTGCAGCAAAACAGCACAGCCTCACACTGCTGAATCCATCATCATAGGAGATTGGTGCTGTCCTGTCACCCTGGAGCTATGAGGGGATACCAGGTAGGCCAGCAGGTAGCCAGTGTTTAATTAGAACCCTGCAAAATGAAAAATAGATAATATTAAAACCTCAGTGGATTAAGAGCCTTTTCAGTTTGCCAGATACATGCGAAGTGGCAACAGCATCAAGACTGATGTTCCTGATCTGGGACCCTTAGATAGAAAATCCTTTTTAGAGCTTCAAAGTCCTTTTAGAGCTGCATCTGCAGCTTCTCACTTCAACAAAGTTTCCCATCCTGCTGCATTCCCTAGTCAGAGGGAAATGGTGTTACCTGGGCTGGGCCAATGAGTGGGGTCAGTTGCTCCTTCAGAAGCACATCCTGTTACCGCCCATCACAGCAGCCTGTTCCCATGTGTGCTGATATGTCTCAAAACTAGCCTCTTTCTGTGCCATTAGAAAACTTGATTAACTTTCCTTCTTGATATCCCTTTCCCCCCATTCCAACCCCGATGTGCTGCTTTTCATTTTTGCACTGCCTCTGCACTTCCTGATTCCCTCTTGAACTGAAAATTATGAACTCCAGCAAGAAAGGCTCTTCTGATGGTATTTCCTGCCTGTCAAACAACAAGAAGCATCAGAAACCTTGCGAGAAAACCATTTCTCATGACGTTGCTATGTTAATAAGCTGTGCTCAGATGGCCTGGATAGGTCTGGGGAGGATTCATGTTAGTATCTAACATTAGGATGTTTATCTGAGTTTTTGATCCTGTTGACGTTTGGCCATCTCTGTCAGGTTCCATGTAAAATCTAACACTGTCTACAGCGCTTTCTCTAGCCAAATGTGTTTCATAAGGAGGGATATTTGTACTCTGATCAGCTCAGGGTGTGCAGAGTGCTTTGAGCTGCTCTAGTTGCATAAGGATACTCTGTCATGGCATTGCTTCTTGTAGTTTGCTCCAACTTGTGAGGTTTTAGCTCACACATACCCTGACAAGTGGGGATCTGTGTGAGTATGTTGATAAATCCTTTGCTAATCCCTATGACATGAACAACCATTCATTCAAAACTCTTGCAAGTAAACAAAGAGAAAATTTTCTCCTTCAGTGTGTTTCAGTCATCTAAAACTGGGGAAGGATTGTGTGGTTTAGCTTCACCCATCAAATAAATTGAATAGGAAACAGTTGAATCAAAGAGTATGCATTGTCCAAACTTGTTAATCAATATTATAAGACTTGAAAGAGCCTAGGTTCCCTTCCCAAATAATTCACAATTCAGAAAAGAAGCTATGGTCCTGCTTGGAAAAGCAGTGCATTCCTGTGGAATTCAGCATCTACCCTTGACAATAAACACATGCTTAAATCCATGTAAGATGAGTGAGAGTAAAGAGTGCTGAGCTGGGACACTGTCATGGAACATTGGAACATTTTCAGCTGTTTTCAACCCTGGAATTTTTCCCCTGCATCCTGCAGATGCTGCCGGAAATCCCGGAGGCAGCTGAGGGCATTTGGGCATTCATTTCTGCACGTCAAAATTTCCCCATAGGCTTTGAAAAGCTTGAAGCAGTTCTGCTTTGTGTTTGTCTGAATGACAATGTGAGCTACTGATTTTTCTTGGAAACTGCATATTTCCAAAAAATCAAAGGTTCAATTTTACTGTAGTGGTAAATGGAAATAAAAGCCAGTCAAACAATCAATTTCCTGCCCGAAAGGAAAGTAGCTACTGGGATGCAATAAAGAAAGAAGTCAAAGATTTAAACTGCATTATTCAGCAGAGCTTCTCAGGACATATCTGAAAGTGCCTCTTCGCTTTATTTTTCTCATCTATTCCCAGCTAGACCAGATTTTCTATACTGTGATGTGTTGGCAGCAAATAACTTTTCATGAGGCAGATACAGTCTGCAATGCCCTGTCTGCTGTTCTTATTAACAATTTTTCCCTCTCATCTATGTCCTCTTCATCTGAAACAAACAGTCTACATGTCAGATGTTCATTATATTGATGATGGCCCAATGACAAGCAATTTATTTTCCTGCCTGCACCTCCAAGAATTGTATTAGTAATGACGTCTATCTGCTCTAGAGATGCTTTGTAAAAACCGACAGTCTGCCATGAGGATACTTAATTACATCTTCTTAAAGGAACACAATTAAGTTTTCAGGTAAAAGATTGCTCTAGGGTTAAAAATGTATTTTCAAATTAGTTTTCCTGGTGGGTAGGATGTTTAATTTTCATTTCAGTAGCCAAACTGGAGAACTGAGCCGAGAGATCTGGTGAGTGAGATGAAAGCTGTTAAAAGCAGATATGACACCCATCAGAGCTGCCAATGTTTAGCCAATATTTGGTGGTAAAAGCAGGAAAACAACACATATATATATATATATATGACTGCATGTAGTCGTTAGGGACCCCCTGTGGTATAGGTACTGCACACTGATGGGGACAGGGCAAGCATTTCCCAGGACTGTCAGCCAGTTATACAGGGCACTGCTGAAACTGCAACTCTTGATTCTCATTTCCATCAAGGTTTCCTGGGATGACAATAAGAAAACTTCAGTCCCAACAGAGAACTCCAATACTGTTAAAGCCTGTAAAGATCATACAAAATGCTAATCCTGGACACGGCTATGTGTTTGCCCCTGAAACTATAAGTACATGGCATTCCCAGATTGCACGAGCCTCTATCGGACACTTGGCCAATCCTATAAAATGGGGCCCTGTGCTTGGGCCACTACCACTATCTGGATCCCAGAAAGAGGCAATGTGAGGATACATTGGTCAGGCAGCAATAGACTTGTTTGCTCCAGCCAACAGGAAGGTCTCTCAGTTCTCCTGAACCCTCCACAGGAAGTTGGGGGTCTTTCATTTGTGGTTTCCAACCTGTCCTGACTCCAGTAAAAGCTGGACTTTCTGAACAGTTTCATCCGATTCCTTCTTGGGATCATTTATCTTTCAGTTCAGTCTGCACCAGTGTTTTCCACATCACCTCTGACATATTTAGTTTCCACATTAGCTATAACATATTTATTATTTTTAGACAAGCAATTCCTCTCTGAAAGCAAATCACTGTTTCATAGCATTTTTGAAATGAACCCAAAAAGGTGCCTGAAAGGAATGTCATGAAAATACATGTGGCAATACTTCCCTGCAATACAAAACATAACTCATTTAACACGCAGATCTCTTCAAGTGCTGGAAACCACCTGTTTCCCAAAGTACAAAATTCCATAGTCCAGACCAGAAAATAAATAAATAACAGTGGCTACAAGCATACATACATACACACACATATATAAATCCTTATCCAAGCCTATTTTAGCATGTCAGAAAACAGAAACTGTTAATGTGAAAAAGAACATAGAGAAAAATCTCCTTTGTGTACTACTAATTTAAAAATAGTCTATCATAGTTAGTTCCAGAATGTGTCAGCATCTAATTTAAAACAAATGTTTTGGATGAAAACAAGGCTTTTCTAATTACTTGTGGCACATAATATTTGCAATAATATTGATTTTATTTGTGGTCTTTTCTCTCCTGTTTTCTGCTAAGGCAGTCATGAATGGAACATATTTACCATACAGTTTGGACAAGTAATTGCCAAGCTTTTGTCTTTTTGCAAGTTGTACTGTATGATATTTTGTTAGTTGATTTTAATAATAATGATTATGTTGGTTGGCTCAATTATATGCTAATATTTCTGTTTCTTAACTGGAGAAACAGAACAGCTTAAAACTAAAAACCAAGAAACAGTAAATGACAATAAATGCACTTCAAGGTGAAACGTCTGGTTGACAAGAATGACTTTAATGAGATTAATAAGTTGCAACTCATTAAAAATCTACTGCAGAAATCGTGCAATTATTAATCACAATGTGACCAAAAGCTTCACACTGACTACGCATCTCAGCCTATTCATGTGGCAACTTGTGAAGCAGGTTTTATCCACTATACCTGCTCCAGCTGACTACAAAAACATAAAAAAGGCTGTTCTGGAAAAATGCTGAATGTGACATTTGAGCTGGGACATGTTTGGGAATTCTAGGAATATTCTTTGTCTTTCTGGTTGCCATGGCTGGAGGCCCCTCTCCTTTGCTTAGGCCACTCTTGCAAGGTTAAAAGTTTCCTCACCAAGCCGATCACCTTAGAGCGCCAGATCCCATAGATCCTATCCACTGAGAAAATGCCATACTCCAGCGCTATGGATTTTCCATGCATGTACAAGAGATTAAATCAAACCCCCAGATACAAAAAAATCCCTCTTGTTCTGTAGCAAAGTTTGGATCAGGCGTTAGATCCAAACTCTATGGCTTGGGATCGTTGCCAATTCTGTCGTGTCTTTCCATTCCTCTTTCTGGACACGATCAATAGCGGCTGTGCCAGTAGAAATGAGCATTAGAAGCTGTTTTTAGAACTTTGCTAATTTGTGTGAAAGAAAAAAGATCAAAAATACCCAAATTGAAGCCTAGCTTCACGAAATTTCCATCTCCATTCTGCAGACTTGGGGTTTGGATGAGGTTCAATTTTAAGGTGCTTAACACACAACTCACCACCTAACGACTGCTGTGCTGGCCAAGAGCTGCTTCTGCTCCAGCTCAGCACAATTTAAACTCACCACTGAAATCAACAGATGAATTTGAAATTTCACCATAGTAACATGCAAGAAAAATTTAAGAGCCCTGGGAATTTGCTGCTTTTGTTAGATTTTGAATGCTTTAGTCCAATTCTTTACTACATTGTACTGACCGTAGTGCTAAACCTCTTGAAATCAATGGATGGACCAGCTTTGATGAGCCTATTTGAGAAAAGCATCAATCCTTCATATTACAAGAGGAATGAAAGAGTGTGGATAAGTATGCCAGTGAGAAAAATGTTTAAAGTTGTCCTTGTTCTCTTACTTATTTCAAACATTAACCTTAGAATTTATGCGCTCCTTATAAGCAAACTATCTATGAGACTTTCATATGTATGAGCCATAAATACTGCATTCAGTTAGGTTCCTGCCACATTATTAATAGATATTCTGCTTACACCAACCAGATTTGATAGAAAACATTGCCTGCTCTGTCAGGAATACACAACAGCTAGTTGGCACTCATGAAATAAATCTGCTTGATGGAAATTGCTTCAGAGCTAGATTTACAAAATGTTTATTCAGGGCCTTGCCACAATCTGTTTGGATACACCACAGCTAGGGAACATGTCACCTACAATGCTGCTGAGCAAAGGTTCCAGTTAAATCATTTTAATGGCAATATAAGCCATGCTGCAAAGAACCCTTTGCAGAGACTGTGAGCCATGCCATGTTTAAGGAAAGTTGATTTGTTATTTATATTTCTTTAAGGTCGGATGATAAACTGAGGCATTTGCTGGATACTCTCAGCAGAACCACATGGGGCCTTTTGGTGACAGTGCATCCTTTGGAATGAAGAGCTGGGTGCGAATGGCTGGAGGCACTGCCCAGCTGCCTCCCCACCATAATGCCTCCACCTGTTTTCAGCACTTTACCAGTCTGTCCATAAAATAATTTTAAAGGTCTTTGGGGATTAAGAGAAAAAAATAAAATCACTATAGGATACTAAATTGTCTGTTAGCTGGAGATTTGAAAATCATAAACTCTTGTGAGCGACCAGGGCTGAAAAGTCACCTTCCTACATATAAACCAGTAACAGGCTTTGCCATCTGAGCATCATACAAGGAATGCCAGACTCAGTGACCAACCTACAGGTAAGCTTTCTATTCTCCGGTAGCAGCAACATCTAGGTCATCTAGGTCATTCATTTGTTTCCTCAGAGGCAGTTTCCCAAGGACTTAACCAAATCACCCATTAGAGGGCCTGCACACTGTGAAGAGATCCCAACTCGATGCACTCGCAGCGGGGGGCTACCCAGGAGACAATCAAGCAGCACAAAGCAGTGGTGACATGAACCCAATGTCCCCACCAGACTGGGCTGAGTAGAGGTGCAATTTGTGTGTGACTGGTCTTATGGCACACTGGTTGCCAATCACAGCTACAGCAAGCTGTTGGTGAGGTGCAAGGGGAAAAGAAATGATCCTTAATGAGCCCTGACTGCACCACAGGAGAGAGCATAGGGGTTATTCTTTGTTTCTGAGCCTAAGCATGGAGCAGGTGTAGAGCTGGCAGCCAGGAGCAACAAACCTTAGAAAATACTGAGCAAGGAGAAAATGACAGTGACCCACCATGTAATTGTTCTGCAGACAGTCTTTCCTCCCTGAAGACCTGCAGCGCCGTCTGCAGATGAACTCTCTCTTCAGTCACTCGCAGGCTGAGTTCATAGGATTGGAGAGGTTCACAGAAATCGGTGCAGCCTGCAAGTTTTAGATAACAGGGACTGTGATGGCCCTAACTCCATTCTGCGGAGCTATCAGACATATAGTTGCTACAGGGCTAGACCCACATTTATCTCCTCATCTGGTTTTGTTCTTATCCCCTGATTTTTCTATTCCTTTCTGCCTTTAACTCACTGCCTCCTGTTGGACAGGCTTGGCCACCATGCCCTCTTAAAAAGAGACTAATAAAAGCAATGTCCCACCAGGCAGATTTTTGGAGATGATTCTGCATGCCTCTGGAAGACAGCAAACTATGGAATACCTGTGTCCCCTCAGAGCTCCGCTTTTACCAGCCTGAGGGTGCATAAAGACGGTGCTGTAAAGGACTGACCCAATTGGCCTGCAGGTAATGTACCAGTGTTGAAGGAAGAACATTTTTAAAAGGCTAGATCACTCTGCTCCTAAAGCTCCCTTGTATTCTCCCTGTAAATCTGGCCACACTCACCATGACTGATCTAAAATATTCCATTTTTAATTAGTTCCAGGCTCGCAAATGTGATTGCTACATCTGCACGACATAGCAGTGCCAAATCAAAGTCTGAGGCTGATGAACGAGTACTGCACAGTTTAAAGACCTGTTGAAGAAGAAAATAGAGCTACTCTACTATTGGAAATGCCTTTTGGAAAGTTTGGAACAGCCAGGTCTCCACCTCAATCTCGCAGCCCCATTAAAAATGAGCAACTGGGGGATATTCTTCAACTTCTCCCAGACTGAAAAAACAGCCCTCAGAAATAACCCAAATTCATAAATGCTCTGCTGTTCCAAAGAGGTCTCTCTGCAGAGATACTACCAGTAATTGTTTCTGGACCTGGGGAATACCTTGATTCACTGAAGTTGTGTAGCTGTCCCTGACTGCGTCAAGGGCTGGGTTAGTTTCTCACTGGGGGCATCCACAACACAGGGATGGGACAACCATCTGTTTACTCCCAGGTGACACACCAAATTTCAGTTGCTCTCTTTGGCATGGTAAATCTCTACCTTCAGCGTCCTGTTCTGGTAATACCGAAATTGATGCTGTTTCTTTTTCTCTGTCAGGAGCATAAACTGTTAATAAAGATGAGACATAAATGCTGATTGGAGGAATGTTGTCCTGATACCCAAGTGCAACTTCTTCTCCATATATACAAGCTCCTTTACCATGGAGCTCTGTTAAGCAGCTTCTTGACATGCAAGGCACTTAGGGGTGGAAGTTAAAGAATTCCTTGAGAAATTATCTTATAAGGAAGACAATAGCATGAGAAGGAATGCATCACTAATAATAAAGCATACAAGCACAACTGATAAACAGAGAGACAGATAGACTGAGAGATAGTTGTCTGTGGAATTTTATGTCAATTGAAACTAACGTTTTTGTGGTTCAAGGAAATCATTGCTGTCCCTAATTAGCTGTCATGACTAAGCCATCATAAGCTTGTGCATATGCTATTCCTTTTTCTTCCTCTTTTTCCCCCACTTTTGTAAATGTTCTGTGCCACTCTTTCCCTCTCTTGGGAGCAAGGCTGAAACTCTCTCACAAGGAGTAGGAGGTTAAATCTAAACCATTACAAACTGAGGCTTACATAAATCTAACCATATGCACTTTTGGAATGTCTTCTATATTTTAAACTGCAGGTCTGTGTGTAACTGCTCTGGCTTTCAAGCCTCAAATCCAAGAAAACACAATTTGGAATTTCTCTCTGCTCTAATAAGTTCTCTCATGCAAGGTCACGAATTCATCAAAGGTGATCACAGAATCATTTTCCTTGCAACAGCTTGCACCTTGTGTGGCTGTGGCCTGCTTACAAAGAGGTGCTGAGGTAAAGTATGAGACTGGAGGTTGAGTTCCTGAGGATGGATTGTCTAGAGGCAAAGTGCTTTTGCTTTCCTGTCAACTCAGTTTCCAACTAGCTGGAATAACAGCCTGCTGTCTGCTTCTGCCTTGCCTTGTCAGGATTAGCAGTACCTACCTGGGATCTGCAGTGTTGACCATGGCTGTCAATTAAAACTAAACACATTTCAGCATGGCTGCCAGCCAAAAACACAGAACCTGCCAAATAGTAAACACAGAAGATCTGCCTAGTTTCAAAACAATTGTGCCACCGCTGCGAGAAAAGTGTGCTTATAATTCCACTGTAATCCAAGAGCTGCCTGTGCCAATTCCTAGTTGATAGACAAGTCCTTCCAAAGGAGCCATCCAGAGCTGTCTGCCTGCTATCAGATCCTCCTTCTTCAATTTGAGGACCTCCAGAATTTCTTATTTTGTAATAACCTATCCCAAAAAGCACCTGATTCAAGGCAGAGCCTTTGCTCAGTAAAAAATGGGGACAGTCAAAAGCATTCGACACAAATAAAACCAAAGGGCTCAAAGACCACAACAAGCAGACTTAGATTTCTAGAATGGGCATCTATTTTTGACATTTCATGAAAGAATTAATTAAACTTGTGAAATTAGCTATTACTGAGGGCAAAACTTTCCCATAAACTGCATTCTGAAGTACACATGACAACCTTCACGTGATGGTTCAAACTAGCAAGAAGGAGTACTGACTATAGAAAAGAGTCTTCTGCAATTTCTAAACTGGAAATGGATACTAACTAAAAGAAATACATCTGAATAGTAGTGATTTTGACCTTCCAAAAAGGATGTCTCAAAACTATTTGTGCTTCTGGCAGCAGCAAAGAAATGGGGCTCAAGGAAAATCCTCTCACCCCACCTCCGTGGGCCTCTAATTCAAAACTCAGCTCTAATCCTTTGCAACTTGGATGTAAACAGTTTCCTGGGCTATTCAAGAGTAATAGGAAATGCAGAAAGAGATCACAGGTGCAATGAGGAATGGTGTCAACTCTACAAGCTGCCTACAACTATACATAAGGTGGTAGGTAAGGAGGCTTGTGTAAACTGCTGCAGAGTTGATATTAAGATGAATTGAGACTTATTTCCTGGCATCACAAGGGCTAGACCTCAGAATACTGTAGAGTTCTTTTTTTTGATTTGTAAATCATCCTTAAGACCTGCAACAGAAGAAATATGTCTTTAATTTTATACTTAAGATGGAAACCAAGCAAAGATGCCAGAGCACATTTTACTGTGTTAAACTAAACTTGGTAAAGCCTATGACAACCATGTTTTCTTTTGCCAGAGAAATCCACTTGCCTTTTCAATTAGGCTTAGATTCAGTCCAGAAATATGATGGTGCTGAGCCTAAATAGGGCTCACATGTTCCAGCTTTCACCATTATTGCCTCAAATCTCAGCCGTGAAGATCTGAAAACATGATGGGACAGGTAGATCAAGCAAAAGAAATACGGAGAAGCTAATAACAAAATACTCTACTTCAATCCCTGCCTTTCATTCTAAAATCCCCTAAAGCACATTACAAATTGGGTTCTTTAGCTGCCCAAAGCATTTAATTCACCCATGAAATAAAACCATCTTAGGAGGTGGGACAGCGAGGAGGGCAGAGAAAAAGGCACATATTTAACATCAGCCCAACAAAGCAATTTTAAATCAGGAAAAAGGAAACTAACAAACCCAAAGACATAAACACCACGTACTGGGACTCTCAGCAATTTGAGCTTTCTGTATTGCAGGTAATGGTTCCAGGATTCATAATTTATGAAGTTTTCAAACTGCTTTGGCAGGGAGTAAAATATTACATACGACTGGCACGTCTTCACTGAATGCTTCTCTGCCCATTCAGGAAAGATAAGGACTGGCTTGCTGCAACAACTTTTCCTCAGGAAAGTACCAGAATATAAACTATCAAAGTAAGCATCATCAAGGTATAGTGTGATACCATACTCACCTTGAAATCTCCAATTTCCTGAGTGGGAATTCTATCATTAAGGAGGGAATAGCATCAGAATCAGTAGTGTAAGAGAGTTTTCTATCTGTACATACCCGTATAGCAAGAATTTTTTTGCTGTGTAGTTGCTTATCATCTGTCCTTCCATTTGAGCATGATGGGCAGCAGCGGCATTGGTATTCTTGGCAACAAACAGAAAAACAGGTTGGCTGCCTCTGGACTTGCCCACCTTCCTTCAGCAGCAGCCTCAAACACTGTTTTGTTTTGACACGTGTTTCCAATAAAAACACAAGGTTCGTATTGACAAGAGGAATGCCAGACCAGACCACTGGCATTTTAGAGCAGCCACAAATCCTGCTTTCTCTGAGCCTCCAAGGGTCAATTCCATGCAGCAAGAATCCCCACTCTCTAATTATTCACGTTCTTCCACAACCAGCCTCATTATCTAGTGAGCTACTGTCAGCAGAGGTTGATTTTACTCAATTATTTAAAGAGACATTGTCAACTCAACTATGTGCTATTTACATACATAAAATCAATAATCTCTTTCCCATTACCTCCACTATGTCTGCATTAAATACTGCTCTGAAGTTTGGATATGGGCAGTGAAGGTTTTCTTCTTCGCAGTAAGTATTCCAGAGAGATACTCTGGTGACCTGTGTAAGGGCTGGGCTACATGTGAATGAAAACAAAGTGGTGATATTGGGATATGCTGCTGGAATATCTTCAGTTTTCATGGCTCAGCTCAGGTCAAAGATTTTACTTATTTTTTGTCAGAGCTGCCATCTAAGAGTTTGTGATGCAGAAAATTATTTGTTCCTAACTTAGAAAAGGGCTTTTCCTGTGCCCTAGCAAGGGACAGAAAATAGTCTAAGTGAGGGAACTGGTTCTCAAGAACCATGGTTCCTGGCTCCCTGTTATAATGCCAAGCGATCCGGGTATTAAAGAATCAAAATCCCAGTCTGTGTTTCTCCCTTACTTCCTCTTACAAATGAGTGAGAAGTAGGAAAGGCTATGAGGGTCCTTTGCAGTTCATCCATTTGGAGGAGGTACAAACAAGGTTCACACAGCTGGGAAGACATCATGCACTTTTGTACCCTCAAGTCAGGCAGAGGGTGTTCCATCTATGCATCTCTTCAGGTATACAAAAAATGTCCCTTGCAAACCCTCCAGCAGGAACTACAATATCATGAGCTTCTTCCATGTTTCCACAGAGCATCATCAAAAGGATTAAGAAGAAATGCAAGCATCATGAGCTAAATGTCTCTAAGAATACCACAAAATCCTAGCAGAATAACTGGGAAAAAGGTATTGCCTCATACTCACTTCCTGCAGAGGCAAGAGTGACATTTGCAGTGGGTCTCCTTTATTCATCGATCTCAAAGAAATGATCCACGTGTTAAGAATCACATCTATGTGGGAAATTAGTATAGCCAGGATGACTGATACCATGGGCCTGTCCCTCTCACCTTCTAAACGAGTAAAATAAGCATGTTGTGGAGTTTATATTCTAAGATAAATTTTACTCAGATTCCCCAAAACAACCAAAGGAAAACAATCATAAAGAACACATTAAAAAACCCCACTCCTGAGACACATTGGTATAACGTGCTGTGATTTGCCGCGTCTTCACATGTCATCCCACACTGGCACAACGATAATGGAAGCTTGAACAAATTTCTTGAACTAGCAAGTCAGGTGCTCAGGAGAACAGTTCAGATCATTTGTTGTCCTTCTGCTTTGATGTACTCTAGCAGCTCACATGAAATCGAGCTTCAGTGGGAGCAGCCTGGCTCCATGTACCAAAGGCAATGGGCTCCCCTCCTAGGAAGCTAATCAAAACCATCCAGTGTCAGTGAAGGGAAGGCAAATGCAAAGAACAGCAAATAACTAAATAAATACAATTACTACTCCTTAAATAACCTTGTCACCAAAACACAGAATTACACAGATAACTCAATCCCTCTTCTGAGCAAACACACTGTGCGTATTTAACTTAATAGGTTTTTCAAGACTCATATTCCATAGCTTTCCATATAGTCCTCAGCAGGACACAGCCCAAAGTCTGGAAAATAATATCTTCTCTAACTCCACTGCTCCCTCCCCCACTCTTTTTTTTCCTGCAATCATCCATATTATTAATAGGAGGCAGCTGGTTCCCATTAATGTTGGGAAAAGTGGTCTATCTCAGGAATTATGGTTTAAATTGGCTTGTAGTCTGGGGGAATTAGCCATCTGCACCTGGCCTAACATGGATATTTTCAGCCATACTAATCATAAACAGGGCTTTGTTCTAGTTGTGTCCACAGGTCTCTTACTCTGTCCTTTTTTCCCCTTTAGAGAGTAAGGGGGTGAAAAGAAAGAATTAAAAAACACCAAGAATCCCATTAACCCTTTCACAGAATTAATCAAAACCTAACTGCTTTGTTAGCGTCCTGTGGCTTGTTTTGTGTTTGTAACTGAGCACATCATTGAAGTTTAAATGAGGCCCCGCACAAGTTCTGTAGCTGAACAAAATTGGCAAGAGGAAGAGCCAGTTGTTTGGCAAGACAGCTGTGATTAAGCAATAGCTTCATGACGTCCACAAGAAGCGTAACGCCATGTGGGCAGGAAGGGCTGTGCACCAGAATGAAGCTGGAGAGGGGGAGGGCTGCAGTGCATAAAGCAACAACACCAGGACATTGCGAATTGCTCTGAAGAACATGTTATAATGTAGTGGGGATGTAGGTTTTGGGGTAGCTTTTTTTCCCCCCTCCCATTTTACATCCATATTTGGCAAAATGATTGTGTTTGTCCAGCATTTTTGGGCTGAGATAAGAAAAAAGGTGAGTGAAAATAAATGACATAATAAGGTCAGAAGACTGCTTGCTTTGTCTCACAGACTTGGCGGTACAGGTATAAGCTCTAGCTCATCTCCAAACTCTCTAGGGAATCCATCCGCAACTGTAGTTATAGGAATAAGTGGTTTATTCTACAGAACCTACCCAAATCTTTGACCACTTTTTTTTCAGCAGCTGGATCTTTACAGACATTTATAAAAGAGTGGATTTTCTGTCTCTCCACATCAATCTTCCCGCCTTAATCATTTTAGATCACCAGTGTTAATGTGCTTAAAAACTGTATAGACAAAGTCTGGGAGGTTAAGTTCATCGATAGCTGTTAAACACAATGATCTGGACAAGTGTTCTGGCTAGAAGGTGCCTGAACAACTGCACCTTGGAACCCTTGAGGATCTGCCAAGGGACTGCTCAGTCTGCTTACGTCCAAATCTTCTACTCTCCCTACAGACAGGATATTGCATTATCCGTGAGACTACAGATGTTCATACATAAGCAGTTCTGAGGGGTTGTATCGCAAGCAAAAATACACATTCATATGACAGTTACAGCTTGATCTATTTGGGTTTTTTTTCAGAACAAAGCCAGCTCAAATGGCCACTTTCTGTGGTGCAGCATCCAGCTTCCACCCAGACTTACCCCTGGACTAGTGCATTCAGGTGCCAAATCCAATTTTGTGCCAGTAGAGTCTGCCCAGACTCTCTATCAAATGCCAGCACACAGGTCCTGGCAATGCTCATCTCGAGCATAAGGGGCCACAGAGCTCCGTACGGCCCCCTCATGCTCCCATGAGGCTGAGTATCTGGGTCTAATGGGCTTGTTTGCTTGCTCACTCATTTTGCAACTGAAACAAGAAGCAGAAAAGCTGACCTGTCATGCAAGAGCCTGTTGCCGTGCTATTTGCAGCTTCTCTGGGATCAGGAAGTGCCAAAATTTCACAAAGCAGCCCGAATCTTCCAGGCTAATTTAGAGTCTCAAGAGGCCCAGATAGTTTGGATAACCTACAGTCAAGCGTTACAATTTATGGGAGCTTATCCAAACCAAACTCTGAATCAAGCCACTCACCCATCAGTAACCGAAACACCTCTCAGAACAAGGTGTGCTGCCAAGTAAAAGCAACCAGCTATGAGGTGGGGTCAGGCAGTGCGAAGGTGGGATGGGGTCAGATGGGGATGGACTGCTGGAGCCAGGACTTGAAGGGCAGGGAAGGTGCAATCATATTCAAACATGAGCAAACAGGTGGCAGCAGAAGGAAACAGAACATAATGGAAATGGTTTTTAATAAGCAACTCTGAAACCAGTTTAGCTGCCCACACACAGATGTAAATCAGAAAGAACCAGTTCATGGGAGCAGGAGAGAGTGCTGAAGCCACAAATGGGAAAGATGAAAACCACATCCACAATGAAGTCACAGGGGGGTGCACCTGAATGTGGGCACCTTGTCTGCTTAAACGCAGGGTTTAGTAAAAGGGAATGAAAGGGACAGAAAGTCATCCTTAATCTTGGTGAGCTTTTAAGAGTTTACTGAGACAGCCACAAACTCCTGGAAATGAGATTTCCAATCTCATCAGGGATCACGATTTAGGTATAGAAGCCAGAATAATAAATCTTGCACAAGGAAGGTATATTAAAAAGAAAATAATAGAAATGACACAGCTCCAGTAACTGAGAGAAAAGGCACCTGCAATCCCCAGACACATCTGTATTGGAGTTGTGCAGTGTTCTTGACTCAGGCACTGTATCTCAAGGCAAATACAGACCAAAAGCAAGGACTCCCTTGTGACTTAATCTTTGCCTGACTTCACCCACAACAAACCAGTTCATGACATCACCTGCTCTTAGTCTGCCTCTCTTCAGAGCTAGTGTAATTAGTACAGTGCCTGGTACACTGCAAACCTCCTCTTTATGTGCACACTGGCTGGACGGTTGCACTTACATCTTCTCCGTGACAGTGCAAATCACAAAGTCCAGATCAAAAAGTGCAAAGGCCAGGCTGAAGATGCAGCTGTGAAATGAACTTGCAGAGGAAATGAGACAAATCCAGTTAAAGCACCCTTGGGAAACAATGGAAACCATTCCCCTTTTCCATCATAAGCAGGATGACATTCACAACTTCACCATCCCTCCACATCTGAAGAGATCTCTTTAACCATAGAGAAGACAAGAACCAGAGGTGTCCCAACCTTGCTTTTGCTGACTTTTTGGCTCATGAGAAACACTCAGATATTACATTGCTGAGATAACCAGCAGGATAAACTATCAGGAAGCTCATTATAAGAACATGGAAAATACTGACAGGAAATATTCCAGGAGGTTGTAGAGCTGTACAGTTCCTTAAACCTGTACATGAGATGAAGTGAGACTGGGGAGTGTACAGACAAGGGAACTATTTGCAAAGATTAATTTCTATATCATAAAGATACATGTAAAAAGCCCATGGGCTGAAGGCAGTACATGAGAATTCACAGGGATGCAGAACGGTAACCGGTGCTAAGGGCAGCGCTAATGCAGTGTGATCTGGAGTGTATCACAGGGCCTTGCTGTAGCCTTTTTCTGCCTGAGGCCTGCTCCTCATCTCAGCTCTGCACTCCAGGTTTTTTCCAATCATGATATCTCCCCTCTGGGCCCAAAGGAAGTCAAATCTCATCGCTTAGGCTTGTTTTCTTGAGTAAAAACCCTGACTCATGTTCACTGTGCTCTTTCCCTTCCTATCCTCCCCAGTTCAAAAGATGCATACTTTTCAAGGCATCTCAGAAATCAGCATAGCTTTTGGGTATTTTTTTTCCCCAAAAGCTTTACTGGCTGCCTTGGAACTGTTAGCAACTGTTTATATAGCTGTGATCTAATTAAAATCCTGTTGCCATTATCAATCCTGTCTACCTCCCTATGTACCTCTTCTTCTAAGATGCCAGCAATGATTTTCTTCTCCTCTGATGTTGCGTCTCAGGAACAAGTAAGGTTTCCAGTCATTCAGGCACTAAAAGAAGTGCTAGACTCATGGGTATCCACTAAACCAGGGCTCCTGTGTGAGGCTAATTTAACCATGGAACGTGATTATTTCTATTCTTCCTTCTTGATCCTTACTGTCTTTATAGGGAAATGGAGCTTATGCATTCAGTCTTCTTCCAGATGCTGTAACTAGCTGAAGGGCTCTTTGCAGCCAATGATCTTTGGGTAGGACTATTACTCTGGTGAAGAAACCCCGAAGAGGAACTTGCTTTGTAAGAGTGAAGAGATGGACAGGTGCTGAGCAGCACCCAGAATTGAGAAGCCTATGAAACCTGTCAGCTGCATATAGATAGGGTCAGGAGACCTGTGCAGTTCCTGAACTTATGGAAGCAAACCACAAAGCCCTAAATGTCAGACTGGCAAAAGAGAGATAAAATGTGGCAGGGATATGACTGGGGCAAATACTCTGGGGAAACGGAAAATAAAGCTGACCTTGAGATCGAGCGTGTATGGTATAGCCCAGATGATGAAGCAGAGATTTTAAATGAGACTTAGTGGAGATGGAGATGAAGAAAGGATGGAAGAAAGATGAAAGAAAGGAAATCCGCATACAGATGGGCTAGCAGAGCTTTTACCTTTGGTTGGGGTTTTTCATTTTGCTCCCTCTTTTCAAGAAAACCTTGAAACAAATGGGTAGTAAGCTGAAAAATTCATGAAGCCCAACATTTAATCTCCGTTGTGACAAGAATAACTTGGCTTCAAAACAAAAGGCAGATGGGCCAGAGCTTAATAACAATCAGAGACTGCCACAGAGAAATTAACCCACCAAAATTAAGGTGAAGAAATAAAGAGCACAGAGAGACATTAAGTCCTCAAGATCTTGGAAGAACTGTTTGTTCTCTGTGTTGTGATGAGCAAACAGAACGGAGAAGGCTCTTGCATGCACATTAAAGGATAGGAAAAAAGTAGCCATAGGAACTGGGAACACAATTTAAAACTTCTGAGTGCTACTTCTCCTTGCAGGTATTTTTGTGTATTGCCCTTAGGGAGTCACCATTACCCAACAGCTATTTAATAATCTACCCTGTATTTGTTTCCATCCCATTTCTGAATCAATGTGCAACTCCCATCACAAATAGCCCTTACTGGTACATTTCAAAACCAAACATTCTGGAGCACATGGGTCTTGGAGACTGAGCTTGCCATCAGATGATAGCTGGTGCTTCAAGACGAGGGCTTCACGTCGCCAGCCTCATCACACAAGGGCCTCTGAAAATCAGAAGTTGAACATGCTGCTTGTAGCAAAATAAACAGAAGAAAAAGTTCCTAATAGCACAAAGATCTAATTCATGGGGCAGATTTCATTATGGGAATAGCACGTGTCTGTCTTACAGACCTTTAAGTGTCCCACACGCTTTGCTTACTTCAGAACCCAATTCCATGAAATGAAACACTGCAGGATAATCGTATTTATTTGTTTGGTTTTCCACTTTGTTGAGTTATGCCAGCTTAAATCTAAGCCAAATGTTACAGTAAAATAACCCCATGGATATACACGGTTTTTGATTTACTAACAGGAGTAAGAAAATAGGTTACAACAGCCAAGACCAGAGGTCCTCATTTGTAACCATTTATCTTCATGTAGTTAAAGGTCACCCACAAATTATAGACTGTGGGTTCTAGCACCATTTTATATATATAAATATAGATGTATATTTACAACTGCTACGTACTTATTTTCCACAGTGTGGTGCCCAATGTTTCTGCTGCAGCCTGAAATGGAGCTGTTGCACAGGAAGGGTGACTGGTGCTGCGTTTAACGCAGAGAAATGGTTTTCAGCAGGACAGAAGGAGGAGGAGTGGTAACATGGTAAAATCAGTTGTGCCTGAGACAACCAAAGGTAACTGCTGTGCTTTGTGAGGTCAATGGCGGCTGGTGCCCTGGGTGAAATAGAGAAACAAGCCTGGAAATCCTTCCCATAAAGAAATTACTCACCAAAACAGAAAAACACCCCTGGTTTGCAACTATTCTTATCCTATTTTTACAGGTAGGAGAAATTGGAGCTGAAGCTTTAAACACCAGGATGTCTAAACAGCAAAGAGATTTTTGAAGTACTATAAAATTGAAGGAATATTACTTACATTCTCATTTATGATTCTTGAGGCATGAGCCTTCCAACATTCCTGTCTAGCTCTGAAAACCTGCATTAACTAACCCTAGAAACTAGCCCTAGAACTGTGAAAGAGGGCAACAATATTGGAGGAATTGATTACTCAGAAAGTTTATGTGGTTGGTGAAATTATTAAGGTGCAATTTGTAGTCGCCCACAAAAAAAGAGATAAGAGGTTAAGTAGATGCTGTGCTGCATCTCACAGTTGGGATGTAGCCTCTAGATTATTTATAAGTTGCATTTGAAATTAGACTTCAAAGCTGACAGGGTTTTGAGCCAAGGTTGGTGTAGATGACCTCTGGAGATCTCTTCCAACCTGAAATGTTCTGTGACTTTAAGATTTTGGCATGTATCTCTCTTCAAGTGTACGTGTGTGGAGTGTCTTCATAATGCACAAAGGAGGCAAACCCGGTTGAAAAGTGAGAAGTGAGGAAAAAACAGGGGGTTACGTTTGGGGTTGTTTGGGGGTTTTTTAGATTTTGACATTTTCTAAGCAGTTCTTCACTCAAATGGTATAGCCCCTTCAGTTCTATTGCACTAGGCGAGGTTTATTGCAGGGTTGCTCACTATTGTAAGGTACTACACATACTCTGGACTATAAAAGCCCGCTGCAGTAGGTTCAGACTAACACTATGTCCCTTTGAACGGCTCCAGCTCCTTCTCTTAGCTTGTTGTCTTATTTCAGGTCAGACTCTTCCTGCAACATCACAGCAAACTTCCTGAGGGTAATTAAGGTTTTCTTACAGATCCAACTGCCCTTCAGACTCTCCTGAGGCAGAATAACTGGAGAAAATACCAAACCTGGTGTTTCTCACAAGAAAAGAAACAGATTGGTCTCATTTAAAAACCATCCTTCATATTCCAGCTTTAAACAGGCATTTTGCTTTCTCTGTGCTCTCACCCTCCACCCCCTGTGGCAGCACAGCAGCCCCAGGAGCGCTGAGCTGAGGAGGTCAGAGAGCAGCTCAGCAGTTCAGGGGGAGCACGGACAGTCCCACGCCGTGGGCAGATAGAGCGTTGTGCGAATCCAGAGAGTAAAGAGGTGAATATATGGAAATCCACCCCAAAGGTGGGAAATCAAAGCATGGCACATACAGGGCAAATAGAGAAGAAGCCAATCCCCATTTTTCCTAGCTTTCTGCTCCCTTAGAGAATCACACAAGTACAAAACCATGAAAACAATAACCCCAGCTGCAAAGGCAATGAAGCAATTTGTTAAGGAGATGACATTTTTAATGAGAAACACTTGCTGGAGGAGAACAAAAGGCCCTGTTTGGTCAGAGAGATGCTCTTGATACTCTTCTGAAGTGCATGAAAAAGTAATTTCATTTAAGCGTCATACACAGAGCAGCTGAATTTCCTGGGGCTCCAGATGTTGTCCTGTGCAGATGCTGAACAAATGGAACTCTGTCTTGATGAAATGAAAAGAAAAAAGCAGGACTCCCTAAACCAAGACCCATGCACCAGAGTATTTCACATCTTAAAAGAAGAAAGAAAAGAAGAGAAAGAAAGCCATGCAAATTGAGGAAAAAGGAAGTTCTTGAAAGCAGCAATGTTGGCCATAGGATAAACTGTTCTCAATTGCCCTACAGATAATTGAAGGAGATGAGAATCTGGATTTGCAAAATACCAAGTTCTGGCTCTATCGTCTCTTTTTCTTGGCTTTGCACTGGTTCTCTTTGACAGTTATCTGGCTGTGATTACACTGATTTGTTTTTTTTTCCTAGGAAGGGACAGATTCTGCACACTTTTATTAGGCCAGAAGTTACTGGAACTTTCCTGGGGTGAGTGGTGTATTCAGATTCAACAACTGAAAAACTATAGTCAATAGTTCACTGTATTGCTCATACAGTACAAACACAAGCCTGCTTCCTAACTTGAGATTATACAACTTTACTTCCTGAATTCTAGGAAGGACAAGGGTTTTAGTTCGTCAGTGGTAAAAGCTTTTGAAATAAGAGATCAAACCAAGATCAGCTCTCATGTTAACGAAGACTAATGAAATATAATGACCTCAATATTCAGATACTTCATTCCTGAACTTTGGGATGGATGACAGAAGTAGATATAAATGATTACTAGGCTTTATGAGCCATACAGGGCCTATACAGATTCTGATGTAAATCAGAATAGCCTTAGGCCTGCTGGCTTATGCTCTAATTTTTTTTTCTGCCCTTTTAGGCTCTGAAAAATGGAGACTATTCACTCTTTCTCCTAAAGCACAAATCTCCTTCTGACACAACATTATCCTTTTGCTAAGTGGTAGCAGATGACAGAATCTGAAGTACTGCACGAACATGAGAGCATTCCTACCTCTTACACAGGGCCCCTTCCCAAGAAGCATGGCTGTCACAGATAACCCTGCCTATGAAAAAATGGTAATAAAAGCCAGGTTTGTGATGCTGGTCCATCAGCAGGTGGTACTGTGTAGTCAGTTTATAGTGAACAAAGTGATAACGACATTGTTTTAAAGTGGAATTCAAAATAGGTGGTTAATGTCACATTTGACACGAACCTGATGGGCAAAGCTGAACAACTGACACACCAGAGTACACACTAAGCAAGGAGGAAGCAAGCCAATGGGTGTGTTAAGTAGATCAAAATAAGAATAGAGCTAAAACTGTTAAAAAGAAAACAACAATCGATGCAAGTTATGAGAAACTGGGGAATGAGCTTTTGTTTCTCTTGGTTGAGAGGTAGACATAACATCAGGCAGAGAGCAGCTGCCTTCCGCCACAGAGAGAAGATGCTTCTAGTATAGTCACACCAGCCAGAGAGATGTGCTCTCAGAGTTTAGACAAGAAAGCAGATTAGAGGACTGAGAAAGAACATTCTTAACTAATTTCTTTTAAAAGAAATCCAACATAGGTCAAAAGAGCTAGTTTTGTCCAAACTCAGTCAAACCTGATTCCTAGATGACTAATGTAAGCATCAGCAAGCCAGGTAGCAGCCGTGGTGCCTGTGGCTCACAGAGGAGCATTGTGCTTTGGAGAAACCTGCTTGAAGCAATTCAATAAAAATGAATTGACCTTAGGATGGAAAAAAAATCAGGTTTTATAGAATTATTGGGTGTGATCTAATGACTGTACTGAATAACCTAAATTCCAACAATAGGTAATGCCTTTAAGCATGTTACCAGGTTTTGTTTCATGCATATGTTGCCAAAATAATCCCTTTGCATATATAGAAGGTAGTCAGTGAAACTTAACTTCTGGTAAGCACATATGAGAGGCTTCTACAAGCAAGCAATCTTTTAATTTATATTCTAAACAGGTTTTGCATTAAGGCCTTCCCCCACCACCAATCACCAGTATACTGACCATCTTCAAGTCGTGATTACTAATGAGGAGGAAAATCACTGAGGTAGAGAGAAACTAAACATAAATAAGATTCTTGGTGCTTATTTTTCTCCTGAGAATACCCTGCAGCAGAGCGTGTCCAAGCCATGTGGGATACAGGAGGTTTAAGCTGACAGAGTTTAACTACAAGGGCCTTGGTGAAGAGAAGACTAGCATTTCCAAACCAAATGCTGCTGCATGAGCTATCATAAAGGAGAGAAACAGGGAGTGGTGCTGAGGGACAGGGGACTTAAGGGCATTAAAAGAGCCAGATGGGCAAGGCAGCATATCTTTAAGGATGAGCATGTTTTTAAAGATAGCATTATTCCAGAGCAGATGCTGTTAAGTCCTGCTCCTGGGACTAAATAACGCAGAAATCTCACTGCAACCCATGTTGCCTTCCTTCTGCGTCATTTTCCCCAGCAATCCAAGGGTCATCTGCATGGCAGATGCTAAGTCTTCATCTGACAGAGAAGCCAATGGAAATGGGCTGTGTTAAAGCACATCAATTGTCAGGTACCATTTGATGCTCAGTCAGTAGTGCTGCAAAGGGAAGCTGGCATAAGGCACTGAGAGGAAAGGTACTATCTCTTGTGCAACTCCAAGCAATGGGCAGCCAGATAAACTTTCGGTAGTAAGCAGCATCCAGGCTATCATTAGAAACAACCTGGGTTCAAAATCCCAAGTGTCCATATCAATATTTCCGGGGTCTTCTTTGCCTTCACAGTATTTTATTTGTTTTTTTAGAACTATTTAAAAAAAGATTCCCTGGGCATAAATATAAAATAATTCCTTAAAATTATCTGGAATATCCAACTTCCTTATGGATTGTTAAAAGAACACACCCCTTGAAAAACACCAGGGAATGATAATTTCCGCATTCAGGAATCGAACGTTCATTTTCATGGGTCATTAGAGATGGATAGCTCTAAAGGTAGTCTAAATCTTAAAACTCCCCTGTCCTTTAGTAAGGGGAGAAAACCAGGAGAAAGACAAAGAAAATAATGAACATTTGCAAGGCCACTAATGAGCTATTGTGGGTCATTACTTTTATTTCCAATAGGAATTTAAATTACAAACTGCTTTGAGAATCACTTGCGTTAGGCATTTACTTTACAATGAATGTGACTGCAATTTTAAAAAGCTGGTGCGCAGGATGGTAGAGAGGCCATAAAACCCCCAAGTTACATATTGAATTGTGTATACACATAATGACTGTATTATTTCTAGGGAATTAACTTCACCCTCCCCCCCTTCCTCCAACTTTCCAGACTCTGAATCATTTTCTAATAGGATCTCAACAGGCAATAGTATTAAAAATGTGTTAGATGTTAGCATCTGGGCCAGGAAAAGCACAACAATCTAATATAGAGAATCTAACCAGAGCATTCATCTAAGCCTGCCATCCATCTTTCCATTCTCTGTGGTGCCTCTCCCCAACTTCAGGGTACATAGATTGAGCAAGTCCTTGGAATAATGACCTTTAAATGAGGCAAAGCCTACCTGACGATGTTCCCTTGCCAAGCAAGTTGCAGGTCTCAAAGAACGGATATCCAAACTACAGAGGTCTTCCCCTTGGTAATGACGATTTGAATTGAGAAGTCTTTTCAGTACATGAAGGCAGACATAACTAAAACACCAGCAATCTCATTCCCTTGAAGGGAAAAGAGAACCCCAAAGCCTCAGGCATCATGATTTTGACATTTGATTTTCATTCCACAATGAAAATCCACACTGGAATGAAAATGCAACCTTTCAATAATCCTTATACAAACTTCCAGGAGAGACAAGCCAGATCAATGAACTTGCTGGGTGGGTAAGATCAGCAAACTGGAACAGCAACATTGGGAGAATTTGCAAAAGGGTCTGATGCCATGTCTTCACATTTGATACAGAAGACTCAGATTCAAGATCTTTCTCCAAATTAAGCAAATCTCATTAGAGCTATAAGCAGTCTGATCAGCATAACTTATTACCTTCCAGTTGTTGATAAAATGGCTTCTTTTTAGTTATCATTTTTGGGGGGTTAATTCTAATCCTTGCAACTGTGGAAAATAATGAAATCTTGTTCTGACCAGCACGACATTCACTGTCTAGATTTAGGATGTCCATTTACTCTCTTCCTATTTATCACAGTAGAACAGATGAGGTCACACTGGGAAAAGAAAAGCAAAGACCTAAATGAAAAATACCTGTACATTCCCAGTATATATACTTTTCCTGAGGTATGCAGGATAGTTAAAAATTAATCAGTCAGCTGCACAGGTATCATATTTGGATGCTAGTGTACTCAATTAAAGGCTTATTTCAGTAGTGCAGACTGTTGGGAAAACTGTAGCTGTCTTTGAAGAATTAAAATTGCCAAAAGCAAGATAGAGAGAAGGAAGAAAAGGCATTTTAAAGAAATTATGCTATTCATTTGTTATAGCTTAGGAATCTGTAAAGAATGAAGGAAACAAATTACTCTCAAACACTTGTAGTGGTTTCAGTGCACAGTGGTTAAGCTCCCTCTGGGATAGATTCAAATAAAGGAGCTGAACTTCAGTTTTATTAAAAACTTAAAACTAGAGCTTTTGTGCTTAGAAATATTTTGTTTTCCTACTCAAATATGCAGAATGTGGTAAGAACTATGGACAAGACAGGGCCTTTTTGGATGCTGTGCCCAGTCCCTTTATACTGCAGGTACATATCACATCATCTTACCATAGTCTGGGGAAAAAAGCCACACACTTTACCTTAAATCAAGGCTGAATCCTGATAAAAGGCTCTTTTAAAAGTTCATCTCATTAATGGCTAAAGGCTTCTTCATTTCCAGCCCCACTGTGTTCACAGGCAGGTTCAGACTTTGCTGGAAGTTGCATTTCACAAGGCAGACTCTGAGGCTCACAGCAAGTTTTCTAACAGCCAGCCAGGATGATAACTTCATCTGATGCTTGCTGATGTTCTCCTCAGCCTAATGTCTTCCCTTCCATTTTCAATCTTTTCCTGCAGTAACATGGACCAAATCTTGCTTTACATTATTCGCATTACAGTGATCAATTTCTAGCAAACATGGGAACATGTGAGACACTTCCTGCTCAGGAAGGTTTGTTGTCTAAATAGAAAAGGGGGGAAAAAAATGGAAGGCGAAAGAGACAGAAATTGATTAAAGTATTTAACAAACAGAAACCCTATCCTCCAACTTCTCCACTCCAATCTCATGCCTCTAAAATCCTCACTTGTTCTTTCCAGGGTAAGGTCATTGTCACGCGGTTTAAAACAAAGATACTCTTTGAGGACTTGCCTAACTTCAAAAATGCACAGAATAGTGTAGATATTTTATTGTCTAATCCTTTCTCTCAGTAAGTAGGCAAATGGTTGCTGAAATGGAACACTTTAGTAAGTATTGCTACTGCAGCCCGGTAAATCTACTCTATCAAAAAGGCCAAATATTTCCAGCTCATTTCCTGCTCATCCTTATAGAGCTGTGCGGAACTGTTCTCATGTCAGTCAAGCTGTATACAATTTCCACCAACTGTTCTAAAGAAATACTTGTTTCTTTGAAAAGGCACTTAAGAAAGTCAATATAACATTAAGATGCTGTTTCTTTTTCTAACATGGACATTCCATTTATGCCGATCAACTCACCCTACATCAACCAAAAAATCTCTTGCAGTCATTCAGTCAATAGGAAGACGTGTCAAGTTGGAAAACATATCTCTTCCAGTTGTTGGGTATGGCTGTTTGGATGACCCCATTATGAATACTTTAGTCCTTCTGACAGCCATATAGCACCACAGCGTCTCACTGCACCTCAGCATCACAGTTCTAGCTTAAAGGGGTAAAATAGCAATTTGACCTTCTATGAAAATTTGGTCCAGTTGTAATACTTGCAAGCAAAGTGGAGATTAATCCATCTCAAATAGTCACCAACCAGCAAATTCTAACTTGGAAAACAGGACAAGGAAGAATAGAACAAAAGATTAATAAAAATATGAATAATGGTGTTCTTGTAGATTAATGTTAAAAAATCAATATAGATGCCCACTGGAGAACAAAGTCAGTATTGCAAAAGGATGAGGGCAGTGTGAGGTCAGATCTCAGCAAAGCAGAAGCTTTAGAAGTTTTTGTACTGCATGGCTCACACAAAAGCATCCGTTGACAATACTAATACAGCTTTTGCTTCCTGTAAACTGTGCAACCATCAAAGCCTAGACAGTCTTTGAATTACATTGCTGAATAAACCTGACATGATTTGGAAATCCAATGCAGAAGTGCAGTTGCAGATTTGTCACCAATCATAAACATCTCTCTATAGTCCTGTGTAGCGCATGCACCCCCAGTCGGGCTGGGAGCCCTCTAAAGAAAATAGGAATATAACCAAGTACATTTTGCACCTACCAGAGGAACACCTCAGTGTTTCTAACAACTCTGGCTGCCTACAGAAAGGAATTTCTGTGCTTAGTTAGTACTGACTCCGGGAATCCTAACCAAGACAGAATGGTTTTTATTAATATTATTGTTTCAAGCAAGAGACAAAACAAAAAGGAACAAAAGTTAAAGCTGTTGTGACTGAATGGTGTTTATTTTAATTCCAAAGAAAAAAAATTTATTTCCAAGGCTTAAATATTTGTAATGTTAGAATTAGTTAGAAATATTTGCAATTAGAATGCATAAAACACACAAGTGACAGGAAAGAGCACCTACAATGGACAAATGGGGCTCCCCAGATATCTTTTCATCCGAACTTTCACAGATTTGCTATCTGAATATGATTAAAACCACAAAGGTACGAAGCAGAGCAGTGTTTATTTTTGTTGCAAGACTATGTGTAAGCACGTTGCATCCATTATTCACTGGTATTTTTACCTATTAATTTGCTTTTGGCCATGATGGTTTACCTCAAAACAATTTGTGAAGAAGCTGCTGTGTAAATTCCTCACATTACTGAGAATCGCAGGAAACATCAAACATTTGGTTCTGTATTTTGTTTTGCATATTTTCAGGAAAAAAACCCTCCAGTTTTGGCTTGGTATTCTCATCTGAAATCATTCACTCTCATAATATTCCATGAAAGCATTTTTACAGAGCTGCTTTGGGAAAGAGAGGCCTGAAAATGAGCACAGAAACTTCATTTTGGCTTTAATTAAAGATATTCTTGCAGGTCCAGGGATATTAAAAACAGTTCACTGCAGATGGACTCGTGCTTATATACTGAATCACAGGTTCCCCCAAAATGAAGTATTTCATTGCCAAATTGCTCATAACTACTTACTGCTGCACCAAGGGCAAGTCAGTCAGCAAGACAAAAATCTATTAAAAACAGTTTCTACAGTTTTCACTCCAGGAGTACAGCACTAATTTTCTTATATTAGTTTTGCATAAATAAAAGAGTGGAAACTGCTCCCTAGAAATGTCTTTAAGGCAGGAGTGAGACTCTTTGCAGAAGCTCTTAGAAGGGCAACGCCATCTTCATGCTGTTGTCAATGAGGGGAGGAAAGAGAAAAATGGTTTTGAACAACCTTTTGCCCCCTCCTGAGCAAAGACCGTGCAGGACTTGTACAGTTGAAAAGTAGAACAGAACTCTACAGTAGATTAGTAAAAATCATCTCACTGGCATTTCTCTGCTAACCATCTGTTATGGGAGAAAAATGTTCATTCTCATGGGTTCTCAGGTGGTAATTTATGGGGTGTATCTTCCAGCTGAGAAATCCCATAACATAACAAAGCACTTCTTGATCAAGTAACTGGCAAATCGGGCTCTTAGAACCTCTCTCCGATTTTAGTTTTCATTACCAGTGTGGAAGATGGAAGACAACAACCGTGGGTCTTAATTATAGAAAAATCTGTGAGCCAATCACCTGCCTCCACAAAGAGATCCTTGCACAATGAGCATTTGTGCAAAGGTAGAAATGAGCACACCTATGCTTTTGGCATGTTACGCTTTAAGTTGTCCCCTACAATTGAGTAACTGGCCCAAAGTGAAACAAGCAGCTCTTATTCCAGACTTCAATAGAGAAGCAGTGGATGAGGGTTAAGTGGGGAAGACTAGGATAACAGAATAGAATTGAACATGTGGCTTTAAAGGAAAACAATTTTGCTTTGACTGAGAGGTTTACTCCACAGGACAGGGCCAGAACAAGAAGTCTGGAAGGTTATTTTAACAGCAGTAATTTCAGCAGACTGGAATGGCCAAACCAGCTCCTTCAGCCAGAAAGAACAACCAGAGAAGAAACTGTAGATTTGCAAAACAAAGGGGCTACATTCTCTCTCCTTCTGTGACTGGCCTGCTGATGTGATTTTACACATTCACTGTCATGCCCAAGAGCATGTTGAGCACAGTCAGAGGCAGAGAGGAGGAGGGAAAGGCAGTCGGAAGTCAAACAAAAGTTCTATGAAAAGAAAGTCTGGAGTAAAAATAGCATGAAAGAACCCTATTCTGCTAGCATGGAGCCAGATGTGGCAACGCAACGTATCTAGAAATAGTATGGGCCACAGATGGTGGGTTTTGTCCATCTCTGTTTATCCTGATGTTATATTAGCATTATTACTGCATGCCAATGCATCCACTGCACATGCAGAGGGGATATCTCTGAGCAGTAAGTGCAAAGCAGAGTAAATACATTAATTTATTACACACCTTTGGCTGCTTCACCACCTCCTCTTTCCTGAATACTCTTAGCCTTCCAAAAAAGCTTTTACGTAGAAAATCTTGAAGTGTTTAAGGGGGAGGAAACCAATAGGGTTCTATAAAACATGAGTAAGGTATTGCAGAAAATATCCTGAAACTACACTGGCTCCATTCTCCTTTTCCAGAAGTGCAAATCAGGAGTGACACCAGTGTGGTCACACTGCTACTCTACTTGAAGAAAACACCACAGGTCGGATCCAAGATCCATTAAGTGCAATTGGCTCCAGCACTAATCAGGCTTAATATCTTTTATAAAGCTGTCAACCCTAATTAGGGTTACTATAGATCCTTAGCACTAATATCTCACTCATTAATTGATCTATGTCTTAAAACCAGTTGTTTTTGCCACTCCTGTTGGTGTCCAGATGTTATTCCGGAACAACTCTTCTCTGTCGATGAAGAATTCTCTTGTTTTTAACCCCTGGTTTGTGTGTTCCCCACAATGAGATGGGGTAGAAAAGTAAACAAACCTCTCTCACAAAACAAAAAGCCCACCCCAAGCAAAGCAGTCTCTAGACTTGTGACATCTCAGAAGAGATGCTGATTCCCTCCATCCCCAATAAAATTGTTCTGCAGGTGGTAGGCTGGATCCCCTAGTGACAAGGATTAAACTAATCCTCTTGTGCTTCATCGCAGCCACTCACGCAGTCTTTTGTGTCAGATGGATACTTGAATTGTCAACTGATTGACAGTGTAAACCAACATCTTCTGTCAAAGAATTGCAGAGTTTCAGAACCATAAGCCAACATGCTGGAATCATTTTGAAAACAAAAACCAAACCAGAGCAACAACAGATAGCAGTGCTGTGCTTTTACTTTGATGGGGTTTAGGCAGTGGGATCCACAAGTAACTATGACACTTTGCTGGGACAGATAACGTTTGCTATTCTCAAGACTCTCTCCTCCCTGGCTCCCCATGACCTCTTTTGTGTGGTTGCCAATACTCACAGCTTCTTCATGGGACAAGATCATGAAATAGGTTTTGCTATTGCTGTCACATCTGCACTACAGAGACTTCGTGGACACAAGAAGGAGGCAGCTTCTTTCTGGTGGGGTGTCCTCATCTCCCAAGGTTTCCCTTCCACATCCCATCGGGTCAATGAGATTTAAAAACCTTCCCCATCTCATCCAGACACCAGTATACCTGAGCTGAATAAGAGTCATGGCTATTTGTTGCCTTCATAAATAACATTGCTGTTGAAACATTCAGGTTGTTCAAAGCAATTCTGTGAATAAGAAATAATGAGTTAATACATCTACACACACAGACCCAAAAGGAGTTTTTGGTTGCAGGGGGGAACATTCAATTGATCTATTTCTTTGACTGAATGAGAAGTTACCTACAGACTCTTAACACTGCTTTAAGCATTCAAGCCACATGCTATATAGGCACATCCTAGATTTCATTTTCCTTTGGATCAATATAAACTCATAAGAATCCATAATTCTGCCCTTTCCATTCCCTCACTGACCAGCTTAATATTTTACACTTCAAAAACCAAATAAGAAACATGCTCAGATATCACAGCATTTTCCTCATATGACATCTCGCCTTCATCCCTTTTTGAAAAGCTCCTTTCCCTGCTTTTAACAGACATGAATGCAAACACAAAGAGAGTATGATTGAGCTCTCTTCTCATGCAGTTCTAAAGAAGTTGACTTCCAGTGGTTGCTATCTGCTTCAAGGTCATGTAGCTGAAATCCTGTGATCAGAACCAGACCTAGGAGTAGCTTACTCAGCAGAGCAAGCACACTATTTCAGTAAAAAGCAAATCTAACAGAGAATGCAATTAGGCACCCAGTGTTATGTCACAGAGCAGGAAAGAAAATTGAACAGTAAGGATTTTGCACTTGAAATATATTGGTAATTTAAAAGTCTTTGGGATTTGATGGCCCATCATGTTTGTGTATAATTCACCTCAGTTTGGCATTTCCAGTACAGTCTGAAATTAAGGAAGTCATCCTGTAAGAAACTATGATTTTGTTATTTCCACAAGTTTGAGGGGAACTAAGGGCTTTTCAAGCTACCAGTGACAACTTGGCAGCTCAGAGACAGTCAGGCTCTTGGTTTAACGTCAATGCAGAGAGAAACATGGGTACTGGTGCCAGCTCAGTTCTCAGTGGGGCAGTACCCTCATGGCAGAAACAGACACACCAAAGCTGTCAGTCTAACAACCCCACACAGCGAGAGTGGTTACAGACAGCAAATCTGAATTATTCTTTGGGTACCACAGAAATACACATGCAACATGAAAACAGGAAGTTTGTTTCAATAGTGGTAGAACTGAATGGCTCCAAGTGCTAACTATAATAGATGTTTTGAAAACATAGGCTTTCAGTATTTGAACCTTTTTTATTTACATAGTAACTTTCAAAGCTGGTAAGACAGAACCAAGCAGCTGTTTGATGCCCGAAATACCTAGCACAAATCACCCCCACTGTGCCACTGGTTACTCAAGATGTTTCTCCGCATTTCTGACTCTGCTTATATATTACACAAGTGAAATGCCCTCCAGCGATGCCATCCTATAGTTAAACCGTGCTGCTTACCTGCAGTGCCATGTGAATAAAACCTGGTTTCACAAGTTCCAATAAATCAGTTTTATACAGATGAATCCCGATACCTTTGATATGCAGAATTTGTGCATAGCAGAGGAGAAGTCTTGCAGTGAATTTCTATTGCTCAAGGTTTGATCTTAACGCACAAAGCAAACTCTTGAGATTAGAAAAATGCATTTGCTTCTGGGAAATAGTCTACATGCATGAACATGTAGTAAGACGGCTTCTCCTAGCTCTAAATTGTGATCTCTATCTGTGGCCCTTTGTTTAGAAGCAGAAAAAGGAGGGAAAGACTGGAGATGATCTGAATAAGAGGTGTAGGACTTATTGATATAGCTCCAAAACAAAGGTGACTAACCTCTGCCTGTTTGCCCAAACTCTGAAAATCTCTGCCCAACAAACTGCACAACTAAAGGCTAGAACTGGCTAAAATATCATAGAGAAAACTAAGATACCAGATCACTTGCTTGTTGATGCTTTTGTTGTTGCAGCAGAGAATTACATGGGGGGATAACCTGTGTTTCACAGGAGTTGGTTGTTGCTACAACTGCAGTTTTCAACGTGGACACTTAGTCTGTTATCTGTGGAAAACTGGAATCTCATCTGACTTACTGGCAAAGTCAGCTAGCTCTGGAGAGGAGAAAGCAGAGATTCCTCCAGCTGTCAAGGCTGCACACTAGGCAGCTCTCATCTTTGTCCTTTGTGACTAGCATCTGTACACTGCTTTCCCTTCCTTCTGGCCTGTGGCCTGAGGATAGTTGCTGTGTGCCATGAGAGCACTCACACTGTCCCCTTTCCATCCCAAAGTCCTCATGTCCCCATCCAAGCTCCCAGGCCCTGGCCAGCAAAAACCTTTTGCCACCCTTCTGCTCTCATAACTTGCTCCCACTCCTGCACAGGGAAGAGATCCACAGGAACCATTCTCCAAATAATCCCTCAGAAATCACTTCATCATGTAATAATACCTCTTATGACCCAGTTAATCGAAGGATAGCAGATGACAGAGCATTGCTGTCTGCTTCAATTTATAAGCAAAACTGGAGCAGAAGACAGTCAAATTAAGATTTCTAAGTGCTGATTCATGCCAAGGTTCTACCAGGTGATTCCTAAAGGTTGATTTAATTAGGGCTTTTAAGGATTCAATCAATCTTTTAAGGATCCAGTTAACCTTTCTCAACTGATACAAAATAAACAGGGGCAAAACTTTCACTTTAATCTGAAACTGAACCCGTAGGCTTTATGAAGGTTGGCATCTCCGTACAACAAAATGACACATGGGTGATTAAAGTTCCTCTCTGGCAGGATCTACTTCCACTCATACAAATCTGGTATATGATGCTTGCCAACGGACACACATACTTCTTATGTACTGGGCAGACAAAAGTCATCCTGAAAACATACTCCGTAGACTCCAAGCCATTGCGTGAATTGGGAACCAGGATTTGGTACAGGAAGCCCTCACAAAAGTGTCCCTCTAAGTGCCCATGAAGGTCAGAGTTATGCTGAGGGCTAGAAAAGGGCTCAAGGTGCAAATGCAGTAGTCCCCAGCAGTTCTCCTCCTCCAGGGTAAGACTAGCAGCAAACTGTAACCGTTGCCTGCAGAGGTTTATGTTCACCAAGCAGTGGCTAACGACCTTTAATTACTGTCAGGCTCCCAATGCCAATGATGATATCTATGAAACTAAACCCTTACAGCCAGGAATTACAGCTGATTTCCTTACCCTGGAGATAATTAACTCCCATTAGCTGAGGAGGATCTGGGGGAGCAGGCAAGTTGAAAGGGAGGTTAAGAAAGGTTGCCCTATGATGATGTGATTCATTTGCTTCTTAGGGCCTGATGCTCCCCACTACTGAGATACAGAGCTTATTCCAAGTTCTTGGAAAGAACAACGCAGAAAGATAAATGAAGTACTTGTACCCATCCAGTTCTTCCTGAGCAGAAACTATATGTCCTTCTGGCATCTTGACCCTATACTCTGAACAGCTGTTGGAAGAACACACATAATCTGAGATCTCCCAATATCCAGCCATCCACAGTCCCAAGAGAGACACAACCTGATGAAACACTGAAACTGGTCTTTCCAAAGGATTCACAAGCACAAATGTTCTGATAAATATGTGCTGTGACTAACAAAGTTGTTTCATCTGCCTTCAGTATCATTAGGGAAGGAATTACCTCCATATTTCTCTCTTAATTTTCAAACCAAGATACAGAGTGAGAAATGGCAGAGGAGAAATGAGGGAAGCATAACAGTCTCTTATGCTAAATCCACCTCATGTGTGAGCACAGAAAGCCAGAGAAGTTTGCTGCCTCATGCTGTGAATCTACGTCTCAGCTTCTGGCAGTGGAACAAAACCCTGGAAGCATTCTGGAGGCATTCACATGTTTTGCTGCTTGCTTTGGCTACTGTCGAAGCAGCCTAAACCCTCTGTTGTCTTTATAGAAATATGTTTGCAAGGCATTTTTCTGAAACAGGTCACAAGGAAAATACCTGCGATTTAGATTCCTCCACCCCCTTTTAAAAAAGAAAGTTATTAAAAAAGATGTTTTTCACATTGTTCAAATAACAATGGTAACCTTATCCGTAAGAAAATCAGCACAACCAAGTAAAATGGGTCTTTTAGGCTACTCTCTGCATGCCTCATTTTTTTTTTTCATAACAGCACATATTTTCTTCTGTGTGATCTTGTTGGGATATCAAATATATCCATACTTTGACTCCTATCTAAGGAGGGTGTGAAAGCCTTATCAGAGCAGTCCTAAGGCAGTGCATTTGACACTGTACTCCCTGGAAGGAGTGCAGCATCATGCAGCACACCTGAACCAGCACAAAGATGTTAGTTCTCCTTCCAGAAGTTACAAGGCACCTGCAGATGGGGAATCAACTCAACACTCACTCTGCTTCTGAAGTTAATTTAGTAGCCTACATTGATTTCTCTGCTGCCTTGGCTAAGCAGCTTCTGACATATTTTGAAGTTTTATGTTGTCTTTTGATGCCATGTAGAGCACATTTTGTTCTGGCTTTCTGAAGTGTCTGTCTTGCAAATGGGGCTGTGATCATCCACTTAACTACTCCCAGTACCTGGCACTGCAACTCGTGTTTTGCCTTGACAAGATAGAGTTAGGAATTATCTCCTGTCTGTTAAATTCCCTTTGGAATGACAGCGAAATGGAAAAGGAGGACTTTAATCATGAACCAAAACATAACCCAGACAGCAAGCCAGTTACTCTAGCTGGCTGTCCTGAGAGAAGCAGAAGGAAGGAAGCAAACCAAGAAAACATCACTTTGGAGATTTCCATCTTCACTAAAATCACTTTACAGCTGAAGTGACAGGTATGAAATTACCCTGATTATGTTCCCTCAGTAGATGGATCAGAAAGAGCTGTTGAAATTTGCCCATGAGTCTAAGTCCCGTTACTCTTAATCCTACTCATTGCTGCAAGACTGCAAGTTTGCTCCAGTTCCATTGTCTCATACTCTCTCCTAGTGCTGTATGAAGATATGAAGTATGTCATAAAGGGCAAAGGAGCCAAATTTGATTGTTCTGGGTCCTTGCTCATGGTCTGACTGAAATATGAGGTATTATCTACTTTTCTTTCACATCAGATAGTCTCAAACTGCTAGCTCTGAAATGAAACCCCTTTGAGGCTTCTTGATAATGTGCTTCAGCAAGTATTTCACAATCAAAATGAGTCTTGGTATTTGTGAAAGACGCCAGAATCATGCCAGCACATCTGTTTAGGCTGAATGACTGACGCATTTGGGCAAGTCTTTCTGCCTCTGTTTCCCCTTCCTAATAAAATAGGGATAAATATTAAACCCTCAATAGACTGAAGTTCGCTTCCCAGTTCCAAATATTTTTTCTCCATTTTTTAATGTCCTTCGAGATAGAAGGAGGAGAATGATGGGGTTTTTTTTCCACTGCTGTCATGCTCATCTGTTGCTCATCACAAAACAGGTTGAGAGGGGGGTTCTGCTACTAATAAATATATTATATCTTTACATGTCAAAAAACAAAACAGAAAAATGTTTTGGAATGTGAAGAATATGAAAAATATAAGGGGAGAACGGAATGGAACTGAAAAGGAAAAATACTAGATGAAGAACACATTATTAAAAGAACTTACCCCAGCCTTGGGATAACACTATGTAGCAAAATAACGTGGCCTCTGCAAGTGAAAGAGAGAAATGTTCTAGAACCTATTCTAATACAGAAAATATTTAGGAAAAGGTACAAAAGAAGTCACTGAATAAAACGGGAGACTATTAAAGGGACATGTACCATTCAGAGCTTTCATTTAATTAGATGATGGGCTGATGATGGCCGCTGGACCTTCAGTTGCACACTGTTTTGTTTTTAACTCTGTGGAAGGCAGAGAGTAGGCCAGCAAGGGAGAATGGGTCGGGTGGCCTTTAAAGTGTGCAGAAGCAAGAAAGAGCAATGTAATGCATGAAAAAAAAAATCAGAGGTGCAACGGCTGTGAGACTGTCTTTGTTTCCCTCAAACCTGTTGAAGCTGTAGTATGTTTTGCACATTAACCTCTCCCTACCATTAGCAGCACAAGGCCAAGGCAATACTGAGGTGATAGGTCACTGAAGCAGTAAAGCAACGCTTTATTAATGTCTGTCCTCCTAAAAATGCAACCCCAAATTCCTTCCAGATATTCAACTGGGCAACGGAAGTTTTATTTGTGGGTTAAAACATAGAGCAAACTGCAACCCTTGTGCCCTCTTAAATCATGCCGCCTCCTTGGAATGACTAGAATTCCCTCTGAGTTGCTTTACCCAGAGTTTGTAAATGTCTGGAAGGCATAAACCACTAATGCATGTAATTTTTCCTTTCCCTCTCACCATTTCTCCAGCTTTCCCACACAGATTGCTGCTTTCTCCCAGCCACTTCAAGAACAGGATATATTTCTGTCTCAAAAACCATATGCTATCTCCCCTGATCCAAGGAGTCAGATTACGTTGAGATTCAAAACATACTTCCTCGCTAAATTAAACATTCATTTTCCCCTTACAAGAAGATAATCTGCTTGCAAACCAGGTGTGACTTGGAGTGGTCACCTCCAGGGTTTCCTGCGGGGAGCAGTTATTGATGGACACAGCCTGACTGTAGCCAAGAGCAAGCAATACTCCATGCTCATGCAGTGCACAGTACTGAGCTGTGCTGGAGACAGAGCTGGACCCACTTACCATGTTTCTTTGGCTCATATCCTTGGATGAAGTGCTGTTACGCAAGGCTGGCTCTCCTTCTTCCTGCAGTCCTCTGCAAGCTCCCATTTGCCCAGCACTAAAGGTTTCCTCCTGCAGGAGACACGTGTTAAACCACAGCAAACCTGTTTAGCAGTTCTGTTCTGCTCCCCGTCATTTCTGCCAGATTCACTTTGCATAATATCTAGCACTGGTTCCCAAGGATATTTTTCACATGCACCAAGCTTCTCTTCCCTTCAAATACTTTCCAGTTAATAGTGTATTCAGAAGGCCCTTATTTCTGTGCTTTCTTTCCAAAGTAAGGCACCCAAAAGCCCCAAATGCCAAAGCCAAGATGATCTGGGCCATGCCATCTTTCATTTTCTGTCCTTCCAGCTCACTAATACAATGCACTCTGCATCAGAAGTAGATTGCTTGGGTTTGAACATCTGGATTAATTTTTTGCATAAGCTATACCTGGAGCTCTGTCAGAAACATTTTTACAGTCATCCTGCAGAGGAGCTTAGCAAGAGCTCAGTCATTGCTTCTCATCCTTGCTTAATGCAAAAGCCGATACATCTAAGGCATGCGTGTAACCAAGATCTTCTCTATTATCCATCCATTGGTCTTCTCTATTAGCCATCCACTGTGCTTCCATTATAGAGATTTTCCACAACTGAAGTTGTTCTCATTTTTTGAATAGCACAGCTAAAAATTCTGGTATAAAAACCTGCTGTAAAGAGCAAATGCAGGAAAAAAAAGTCCCAAAAAGTCTCTCTTTGCTCAGTTTTACTCAAAGTGATGGCAATAATAAAATTTTTTCTCATATATCTGTGTAACACTAACACTCTATAAAAAGAAATGGACTTTTCTTGACTTCCCTTGGTGTTTACCTCTGCAAGGCTGTTGACTATAAGACTGGCACATATCCAAGGTTTAAAACCAGAGTAACCACTTAACAAACACAGACTAAATTCAGATAAGGATATGAAAATCAATGTGCTTTTCCAAACTCACATTGACTAGGTATAACTTCTCCCATTTATAAAACTGATTCAGAAATGTTAAAACAACAGTGATGGTCAGACTGCTTCTGGTTGGGACAGAAATACACAATTCTGTCACTGTCTTCTGAAAAAAACCCCAAAATGATATTGAAGGTGAGTGAGGGATGAAAGCGAATGCAACCCCAGGTTTTTGATGCTGAAGTAGTTTGATATAATTGTAGCTCTATGAAGCTTGCAAGAGGCTGTTTTCAGTGTGTGTTTGCTCCTGAACCTTTTTGCCCATCTTCCCAAGGCCAGTGTCCTGTAACCACACATTAAAGTGCTGGGTTTTGAACACCTAAAAACCCATGTGTAGGATTTTGATTTTCTTTATTTCAAAGGCAGGAGCCATGTAGATAACTGCAGCTCCTGCCTGGGATTTCATAAGCCTCTACTGCCAGATGACAAAGACCTGCATGCCGATAAGTTTCTGTGTCTGCTTTCATACCTGGGACTCTTGTAATAAACACTGAAGTGGAACAACGAGTTCTGCATGAAATCGGTGAATAGGTCTGAACTGGTGTTTGCTAACAAACCCCCACTCCATTCATATCCTCCTTCTTCCTCCTGTTATGAGGATTCCTCTTTCCTTGGGCTTTCTCTTTTTTCAACTATTAAAAACAAGTTAGAATGTTTCACAATGTTGTGTATGTCTTTGAATGTCCAATCATTGCAACTAATCGCTTAATTGTGGGTTGGTTGGAGATATCAGACGTTCCAAATGAGCTTTTCCAGGTACCAGATCAAGCCCTGCCAGATTTCCCAACTGCGCTCAGCTCAGTGGAGTGAATCCGAGTGGGTTTGGCAAGTCAGCTGCTCTCACACGCTACACACCTATCAGGATCTTATTCACTAAACAACTCTTTCTTCTTCCCCTCATCCACACACTACAGTTCCTTGGCCAGGAGGGGAATTTGTAGTTCAGTAGTTCAAAAGAAAGCTCACTCATTCTGCACTGAAAACTATGGCAGGGGCATGGCTGCCCTGTTTTAACTTGTCTGGAGCGATTGAGATGCTCCAGCACTGAGCTCCCATCTGAGAAGACACGTGAAAGCCCTCCTGCTATCACGCTCAAGCAGTATCTGGCATTGCAGGGCTTTTCCTTGTCTGGAGATGAGCAGGATTCTCTGCTGACATCTGAAGGAGCTTCTTGCTGCCAGGCAGCTGGGAGCCAAGGTATCAAAATCCTCACCTCTCAGCTTTTCCAAACCAACACAATAATACTACACAAGCTCCAAGTCTACATAAAGCTCCAGTGTACAAGATATAAGAAACTAAAGAAAAGCAAAGACCTTCAGCATTATAAGCACTTCAAACAACGTAGGGACTTATTTTTCATGTTTTATTATCTCCATCACAGGTTTTATCCTCCTTGCAAAATGCTCAGCGTTCAGGCAATATTAAAAGCATCTGAGCAGTAAACTTTCAAAAGGGCACAGCCAATGCTCAGAACGTGGTTTTCTTCCCTTTTATCTGCACTTATGAAACAAACTGAATGAAAACACAAGTTAATACTTCTCAAGAACCAAGGAAAAGGCTTTTCTGCCTCCAGACTCCCAGCTGCCTTTCCACAGGAATCAGCTACAAAAGTGCACCCTGAAGTCCTGCTGACACTGTTCGCTGATTATGGTGCATATGGATTATCTGACCTGATAAAGCTGGCTTTTTCCCCTCCTAACTTCAGGCCAGTGCTCACTTCAGAAGGCAGACAGTGTTTTTCAAAAGAAGCAGAGCAAAAGTAGGAAGAAATATCAAATGCTGCATTTCTTCATTGATCATGGGCAAAAAACAGATACATAAGTGGAAAATCTACCTTTCCTAGCCCTTGCAAGTCATCTGTATCCGAGGCAAATTCAACAACTCCTTTGGTAGGCAGTCAAAATTCTGTTCAAGGAAATGCAATGCCTTAGTCCCAAAGTTCCCTGCACCATTTCCCCCAGGAGGTTCAGATGTTGCTCTAACAGCAGACACATCCTGTGCGAAACAAACACGAGAAGGTTTGAGTCCTGCATTCTTCCACCTCCTTCACCCTGGTCTGGAAATAAATGCAATTGAAATGAAGGGAAGGCTCCAATTTAACTTTGTTAAATGTGACGCCTATTTAGTGTTCAGCCTTTTGCTGAGCTGCTGCTCCCTGCAAAGGGAGCTCTCCCATGGCTTCCTCACAAGCCCATGGGATAAAGAGGCCAAGGACACCCAGCTGAAGCAAGCTTGTGTTTCTTAAATCCTCATTTTACCTCCTGCCTTATCTGTAATTAATATCTGTAAAATGTTTTGAACTTTCTTTTATCTCAGCCATGGTGCAGCCCCAGGATGCAAGGAGTTGGAGGAATCTATGCTGGAGGAATCTATGCTGAAGGAATCTATGCTGGCAAATGGGAGGAATCTCTACTTGTTTATCATTTGCTTTGCAGTATTACACATTATTGTAGTCAAGCACTTCTTGCAAGCTTTAATATTAATGTGGTTTATTTTGGTCAACAAGCTAAGTCCATTCAGTTGTGGTTCAGATGAATTGCGTTTCCAAAGTAGCCGAGTTTCTCTCAATAGCTTGCTTCTGCAATCACTCAGGTGATAAGTACAAGCCTGTGTAATATGAGAAACTTCAGGGAGGTATAAGGAAGGGTTTATGAACCAAATGACTCTGAGGCATTGGTGTTCTTAGCGGCGTCACAATATGACCCATGTGGCTAGTTTGATTTTTTTGTGCATCTACAAATTCCCTCCACAAGGAGTGTAAAGTACAAACCAAGGTTTTAATTTGTGACAAACAGTTGCACAAAGTAATTTACATGGAAAGATCCAAAATAATTCAGCACCAGCCTTCCTCTTAATTTTCTTATTTCTACTATCTCTAATTACAGGCATGAAATCCAGGTAATAAATGGGTAAGATTTTCTGCTAAGAAAATGATGTCTATAATTATAGGCATATGCTCAACTGAGATATTGTGGCATCCAGTGCTTCCACAAAGATACTAATTGTCAGCCTTTGCACTGTAATTAAGTCTAAATGGGAATCCTAATCGTTTTTCAAATGAGCAAACAGTAAGCCTATCTTGATTGGCTCTGTTGTGGCAATGAATGAAACTGATTTACTCTATGAGTTAATTAAGTTTTATGAAGTTCCATGCCCCCTTTCCTCAAAACCCACATTGTCAGCAAATATTTGAGCTAATTAGTTGTGTATTGTTTTAATGCTCTGTGATAGTGTTACCTGCATTATCCTATTAAGGGCCCTGTTTTTCTGCAACCTTGGTTTCAAGTTTTCCCCCCTCGGAGCAACTACTTTGCCTTTGATTCACCTGTTTCTTGAGTTCATGGCCTTCTTTTCCCTTTGAGGCTTATGATTTCAGCAGGGCTCATGAGCCAAAGAGGATGCTATGCAGTGTGCTGCTCAGCTTTCCTGACAAATGCTCTTCATGCCTAACCGTGACCTAGCAAGCTCAATGTAAGTGATCACATCTCACAGGCTTTCTTTTCACAGCTATTCACGTGGGATTTTTCGGTGACATGGTTTAGTGTGAGGTGTCCCTGCCCATGGCAGCGGGGCTGGAACTTGATGATCTTAAGGTCTTTTCCAACCCTAACTATTCTAGGATTCTATGATACTTTTCCTGTCAAATGCCAGTGCAAGTAGCCCAGAAGGACTCTGCTAAGCATGGACCACATGGGGAGGTCCTGAGGATTGCTGGATGCCATGGAAGGGACCTTAAAGCTCATCCAGTTCCAATGCCCCTGCAACAGACACGGAAACCTTCCACTAGACCAGCTTGGTCCAAACCCTGTCCAAACTGGCCTTGAGCACTGCCAGGTATGGGGCAGCCACAGCTTCTCTGCGCACCCTGTGCCAGCGCCTCAGCACTCTCACAGGGAAGAATTTCTGCCTAAGAACTCATCTCAATCTCCCCTCTGGCAGGTTAAAGCCATTCCCCCTTGTTACTACATGCCCTTGTAAAAAGCCCCTCTCCAGCTTTCTTATAAACAGTTATACTACACAAGCCAGCCAGAACCAATGTGTCTTGTCCTTGCCTTCTCTTCCCACATTCAACACAACATAGTTATGCACTTAGCTTGAACTTTCAGTTTGGTTTTGCTCCATTCCTACAAAGATGACTTTAACTATGCAGGAGAAGGGTCAGAAAACTCTTCTACATCACTTCATAGTCTGGTCTCCTGAGGAAGCCACCCACATGTCCAGGAGATCCAGACTTGGGTTCAGATAGTGGCCTCTAGAAGCTGCCACAGCAGGGGATGGAGAAAGGAAAAGTTTTGGACCCGCTCCTCAGCCAATACCAATCAGCACAGGTACACTCAGTTAGTGCAGATACACTGATTTATTATACGTGAAGACCAGGATTTGCTTTCCCCACTATCTCTGCTCTCTCATTGCTTTCTTGCCTCAGTTGTTTGCCTAGAAGAACATATTTATTCTTCCTTTCATGAAGGACTTGAGCTGCAAAATAAATGCAGAGTAAAATGTTTCCAATGCACTTGCCCAAATATAATGATTTGTGCAATTTAGTGGAAAAAATCACAGAGCTGAAAAAATATATGTGCTTCCTGTGGCGAGAGCACCTGAAAGGCAATGAAATTCCATTACCTGAAACAAGCCCATAAACAGCATTACAGAGCAGCCACTTGTCAGTGCTAGATGCTATTTGTGGGAAGCCACTAATTGCAGCTTTCATAAAACGGTTTGACTCCCTTCCAGGCTGATGCACAGTGCATTCCAAGTGGGTGATTTAGAAGCTGCAGAAAGCCAAATGCCCCAGCCACAGGGGAAAGCTGCCACTTTTGGACTCTAAGGAGAGCTCTCCAGCTGAGCAAGATGTTGGCCACTTCATGGCAACTGCCTTCTATGCTGTCAATGTCTCCTCCTCCATCAGAGCAACCATGAAAATTAGAGACCTTTGAGAGCAGGAATGGTAGCACATATTGTAAGGGGCAGCCTCTGTCTCCAGCAGATTCCTGGGGTTTAATATTATAGAGAAACTAGGCAGAAAAACCAGGACTGCAATCATTTGCCTAAACAGAGACAGTCAATGTTGCTTGAGATGTAACGCTTGAGGCCTTATACCAGCAGATACAACACTGGACCAACAGGAGACTTCTTTTTCCCTGGAAGGACAGCTGGAGGTCAAGTGGGGCATAGCAAAGCATCCTAAGTAGTTTGTGAAGACTATGGCTAGGCAACAGTCATGGCACAACTGACTTTCTCATGGCGATACAATGAACCAGCAACAGAAGTAGCTCTTTCCAGTCTAATGCTTTGTCAAAAGCCCTTTCTTCCTAGGTAACATGTCTCCCATATAGAACACATAAGGAGAATGAAACTTAACTTAAGCTTCTCATCTTCATTCTTAATCCAAAACACACATGCTTTACCTCTGACCTTAGGATTGCTTCATATCTCACCCCATGAATCTATACAGGTGACACAATAGGACGTGTTTGATTGGCAGGTGGGAAAACTGGCATGCAGCAGCGTGATTCATCAGTCCTTTCAGAGCACACAGAAACAATCTGCTGATGTTTGGATAGTTTGCATGTTCTTATCTCAGAGGAACTTGTTCACACAAGCAAGGTTTGATTGTATGTTATCTTAAGCCTTGCCCTATACTTGTCCTAGTAGCTGAAAACAAGTTATTTTAGCCAAAGGCTCCAAAATTCTCGCTCGTTTTTTTAACAAAACCAGACTGATCAGTGGATTTAGAAAAAAGAAAGGAAAAAAATGAGGAAAAAGAAAAAAACAGAACAGTATTTTCAGTGGCTCATGAGCTGGAAAAACAACATTTTTTAATGAGGGAAAAAAAAAAGATTAAGGCTACTCAGCAGCTGAGAAAGCAAGCACTTATTAAAACAAAATATTTAATGTTCACAGCCATTCAATGGTTGGAAAAGCATGTTCTAATGACCACGTTTAATAATGTTTAGAGCCACCCAGGGCCTTGAAAAGCAACTTCTTGCCGAACCTGACAAAGCTGCTGATTCTAATAAATAACATGCATATTGAACCCACAGGTAGTGAATTAGAGTGCTTACCAGTGCTGGTGAGAAAATGGTTAAAACCCCAAAGCTCAAAGCCCTCCTCTTTTGTGAGATGAGGGAAGTTAGAGACAGGTAACTGGTAGGAGAAAGAAGGGAAACGAAGAGGGCTGCAGAAAGGAGCTGAGCTCTCTGCTGTTCGTCCTAGTGAGAAATATCCAGTATCCAAAGGATCACCACATTGTCCCAGTAAGACAAACTGGAGAACCAGTACAGCATTCCTATTGCCAGGAAAAAAAGGAGAGACTGTGCCGCTGCAGACACCCCCCTGCACCTTCACAAACTGCACGTGCTGGAGACTATAACCAGGCAAAAGAGGCCAGGGACAGATCAAGGTGTGTCTCCAAGCACTATGTAATATAAAGACATTCTTCTTCAGTTTGAAAATCTAATGGTTTGGTGTGCAGCATCACAGATTTATTCACAAGTTCATTGTTTTAGCACAGATTGTATTTGCTGGGGAACAGTCCTACTTGAGCCATTTCCTACCCAGAAATAGCCTATGCATATTGAAAAATGGTCTTAATTTTGCTGCATTTAAAACCAAACATACTCCTAGGAGACCTGAGATGTTGTGAATTAGCCCTCTGAGCCTTTCAGCAGCAAGGTTGCCTTGAGTTTGAAACAGTGCTGCAATTTGTTGTCAATATTTCACACTCCTCTAATTTTCATACGTGGAAAATAAGTGCTTGGGGTCACCTCGCCTTGTTGACAGGGATTCAGGGAGTCATTCTGAATCCCTCTGTGTGTTTGGAGCCTTTCCAGAAGCTCAGCACGGTACCTGCGAAGCAATTTGTCTTTGCAAAAATATTTTGCCATTTAAAGCCACTAAGTGGCAGGGAAAAGCAACTCCAGAAAAATACATGTTGTGCTTAGTGCTGGTTCATAGCTGTACAAGCTGAGGGTTTTAAATGTAATGCAGTAACCCTTCCTAGAGAAACCAGTTTCTAAGCTGCTGCTAAGAGCACCCAGCAGAAACAGGAGAAATCAATGCACGTTAATCAAGGTATCAAATATAAGAGAGATCTATCAACAAATAGAAATAGAACCAGTCTGCCGGCATGGTGCCAGGCATCTGGCCAAGACTTTGTGCAAATAAAGATACAGTATGCTACAGCGAGGGCTCCCAGCACAGCCACAAGATGACAATCAACTGCAGTGTTTCAGTTCACTTGGAGAAGTCTGTTGTGTCCATTGGACCCTACATCAGTGACCAACACTGAGCTCAGACTGTAATTAAGATAATGACAGGGATTGTTCGGAACGCCTGATTTCAGCTGCCTCAAAGGAACTGACGTTTCTTGGGTAAAACTGGAGGCTTCAGCTGTTTAATTTCAGATGACATTCATTTGCAATGTCCCTGCTCATAGCACTGACCTCCAGCTGAGAGAAGGTCTCCATTAAGGGCACGCTGACCTGAATACTTGCAATGTCACAGCCTCACCCTTTATTCCCAGGGAAATAGTTTTCTCTTCAGAAGGAAAACATACTGGTTAGTTTTCCTGTGCTGAAATGCTGGCTTTGTGTTCCTGGCTAAAACATATGTGCACCTCTGGTGAAAAGCCATATCTGCAAAGAGACATCCTGCAATTAACATCTATCAGCTACTGCATATGCTCCCCATGGTCAGTAATGGGGCACCTCCATGGCAGGATTTGGGGTTCTGGAGCTGGAGAAGAGGGGAACCTGGAAGAGGCTCCCCTGAGACTGTTAGCATGGCTGGGAGGCATAGCCCAGCGGTCAGCCAACTGGTAAGCCTGGCTTTCCATTTCACCCCATGAAGGCAACTGTGATACCCATGCACTGCACACACTCTGCTTCAGACACACAGCATCCTCTTTCAGGAGAAACCCATGGCCTTAAGGGGTCCTTCTCCCACCTTAGCATGCAGATATTGTGATTTCAACCATCTTTGCCCTGCTGGGTAGCCCTGTCCTTGCTGCCAGGCCCAAAATTTTGAGGTTTTCCTAAAACTCCTAAGAGCTTTCAATTACTGGCAAATTAGGATTTTTTCTGGATGCTGTTAAATCAAGAAACTGGCTTTTTCTTCCTCTTTTTCCCCCTTATAAACTATTCTTAATTGGAGCTGGGATGGGAGTTAGAATGATGCTAAACAGCCAGGCAGGGAATGCTGCAAAATGCATATATGGGAAAGGTTTTGATTGCTGGGGATCAGCCCAAAAGTTGGGAAAACACAAATGCCTGAAGGTAGTTCAATGGGACACATCTGTTGCTGCTCCCAGTAACATTCAAGCACCCTGTAAGGAACTCGTGGTTGCTTCTCATGGGACTTTTTCCCCCATTTTCTGCAAACATCCTGACAAAATCCTACAGCTTAGCGTCCCAAGCAGCTCCCACCACCTGCTCTTTCCAGCCTCCAGCCCTGGGTTTGTCCTGGCTCTCACAGATACTGTGCAGATGAGAGCAGGCTACAAGAGTCCCGGGGAGGAAGCACATGTCTTTCTGTATATCTGAATGAAAAATGCCCCGGATCCAGTTTCCTCCTCTTAAGATCGTACAAAACACACGTGCAGTTTTCTCCTGAGGAGCTGTAGGGAACTACCTTAAGCCCTATGACAGGTTTGACAGCAGCTGCAACAAGATTAATGGTTTAACTACATTAGAATCCTTATTGGTACTAAGTGGTTTTTCATACATTTACTCTTCCACAGAGGTACTACAGGATATTTACCCACAGGGAATGCTATACTTTAAACAATAAAAGGATGTGATTCTGTTCTCTCCTGTACCAAATTTTCACTCATTATTCCCAATGAATTTATTTATATTGCTCATCACTTAAACTAGTGCAAACAAAGCAAAAGAGAATTGAAACTCCACATCTGAGGAGTAAGGGTATTAAAGTCCAGAGATGGAGAGAGCATCTTTAAATTTCTTCTGCTCCAGAAACTTATGGGGTGAAAGCTGATGATCAAACAGTATGAAACAAGCTGACAAGTACAGATCTGATGTCAACAGAAGCCACATACAGCAAAGTAAACTTGCATGGTTAAGAGAAAAGGAAGGAAAAGGAGATGGAGAGATGGGATTGTCAAAGTGAAACCTGCGCTTACCTTGAGCACCAGTGATAATTAAAAACAAGGAATGGAGTCTGACTGTTATGGGAGATGACTGGAAACAAGTAGGATTCACCCTGTCCTAAGGAACAAGAAAATAACCAAAATTAAGTCAGTAATTAATCCACTAACTTCCTGCACAGTCCTGAAATGCAATTCTAACCATTTCTTTTAGGATTATTATTATTACTTGTTTCATTGAATTTTTGTTTAACAATTTCTCTATGTGTAAGAAAGAAGCTCTGCCTGCAGAGCTATGTTGAAATAGCTCGTATTTGGTCTGTCAGCCTTTGCCAGCTGAGTTAAACTGCAAAGATAGAGCTTTCCCTCATGCTGCTGTTACCTTTCTCCTTTGCAAGAATAATAATAGAGGGACTAAAACTTTTCAGAAGACTACTCATGACAATAGCTTTATCAGCTGCCTTTGTCTTCAAACCCTCCCAAAGGTATTTCGCTCCCAAGGGGGCTTCACAATCCAAACTTTTTGGGAGGGAAAGGGAAAAGGGTGAAAGGAATCTTTCAGGAATTCGGCTGCATCTGCTGCTCCAAATTTACTGCCTTACATCTGAAAAAGTCCATGTAAGGCAAAAGAGAGCCTTAACTAAAAACTATTCACCAAGCATACCTTAAAGGGCAGATACTTATGTAGGCACAGTTATAACCACACTTTAATAGTCCAAGAGCAATGTGATTTCAGCTTCTGCATTATCAGCTCCATGTCTAATAGGGTGAAAGTAAAGGAGTTTAGAAGCACAGAGGCTATTGGCACTAAAGTCAACAAGCAAGAGTGCTATGGAATTAGCTTCCGGTTGCAATCCATTTTTGGGCAAATTCAAGTCTATGCCATGAAAAACGTTTTTAAACTAGCCAGAAAGAATAAATTGAGGTTTTAATAAAGGGTTGCTGTAACGTAAAAATATATGAGCAGCTCTATTGACAACAATTCCTGATTTCAGAAACTATTGTTCATTAAAAATTGAAGAAACTTCAAGTTCAAAGGTTAAGCTTAACTTGCCAACAACATAGTGAGGATCTCTGAAGCTTAGGCTTGGAAGGTGAAGTGGGAAAACAGTGAGATGTTACTTAAACATGGAGTGAAAGGGTGGAAAATGTGGTTTGGGTGGAAAAAGCCAAACCTTTACAATGAGTGTACAGAGCCTTGTATTGGAAAATAGGGGCCTCTGAATCTGCAAGTATCTTTGCAGTGTAACAGAGGTTCACAGAACACAAGGAGTTAAATCTTCCTTTCTGCTGACAGGACTATTATTTTTTTCTCCTGCTCTGAGAAATAACCTGGTTAAGACTCCTCGGAACAGCTGTTTTCTACCATCCTTGTCATCTGTTTTTCAAATTACCCAGATACTAAGTGATTATTTCTTATGATTTCAGCCTGAAAGCATCTGGAATTCTTGAGAACTCCCATCACTTCGGGTTTTCCTTCCACCTCCTTTACATCCTGTCTTCCTCTCTTTGGTCTCAAAATTAATTTTCCCCTAACATGCTGATGTTCTTGATCTTAGAGATCTGGCAGGTTCTCAGCTCATGGGGTATAAGGCATGCATGCAGAGGAAAGGGTATTAATTATTCTTCAGAAATCCTGACTATTCAAAATCTTGTCTTTGTAGTAATAATTCCAAGGGAAGGACAGTCTGAATTGATCGTAAAATGGCTGCTGTTGTATGATCATTCCTCAAGCCTTTAGGGAACACAAACTAGATGACCAGCTCTCAGCCTCTTGTTGAAATGAGGAAGTTGCTCTCCTTCCCCTTCAATCTAGATCACAGTGATCAAATCCATGACCTTGCTACCTAACTCAAAGTGTATTCCAAAGGCGAGTCCTCATCTAAGGTGCAGACCACAGGCCTGAATTGCTCAGTGTTGGAACATTGACCAATAAGTGTATGACCTAAAAGTTAACATCAAACAGCAGGTTGCGCTGTGTGAGTGTGGCTGCTAAGGGGCTGAAGGAAAGAATGGCTGCATACATTAAAGAAATGAGACATGATGTCCTAGTTCACAGCATGATGCACTCTACAGGTCTGTGACAACATGGCATCTCAAGAGTTTAAATGAATCAAATGTATTTTGCTAGTTTTGTAACAAGATATTGCATATTCTGCAATTTGCCACCTGCTGCCCATGTTACTCAATGTGCATCTTAAAACAGGTATCCTTCACCATAATTGCACTTGGTTTCCCAATCATCAAACACACTTCTGCTTCTCTTGAACCGACCTAAACTGATTCATCAGGGGTCAGCACTGCGTTCTCCTCTGCAGGAGTTGTGATTTCTCATTTGGTTTCCTTATAAATATTCCTCAATGGAATACACCAGGGACTTGAAATGAGTTTTATTTGTCTGCCTTCAGGTCATTTGTGGTGATTGCATACTCTTTGTAAAGGTTACAACTGTCAGCAACACGCTGCTTTGATGTAGCAGTATGCCGCTAACGGCCAACTCACAGATGCCTGCAGTCTGTCCTACTGTCTCAACATCTCATCCTCTTGATCACTACAGCTTAGAGGACCTTTATCTTGCAAGTCAGTCTTTTTCCCTATGAATAAACAGTGATGGATTTTGTGGCCTGGTTTGATCCCTGCAATGTGAAGTAGAGTAAAGGGGAGCATGATCCCCACCTGCGCAAGCCACGCAGCAGCCTCAATGTTGGTCCCGGTTCCACATGTGTGAGAGTGATGAGTTGTTGGTCTGTTGAGAAACAGGGTGCTTTTGAATCTACCTGTCTGAGTACAGCTGAGAGAGAAATGTGAGTGATGTGCAGGGTCTGGGAGAGCTAAGTTATCTCACTCACTCTGACATGAAAGTCTTCACACTGTGGCCCATAAAGCTGACCCTGCTTGGAGCCATCAGTGACAGATAATCCAGGCAAAAAGCTAAACTAATGCAGCTACACATCTTTTAGAGTCTGAGGTGGGATCTCTATGTGGCAGGTGTGCTGACTTGCTTGAAATTAGATTTAGCACCTGTAGCACATCATTGCAGACAGCCCCTAATGAAAAAGCCCTGGGTCAGCAGTCAGATGATGACCTTTGACCTAAGACCACTATGGTCCACAGGCTCATAAACAACTAAAATGAAACCAGAGCAGTGTCCAGTAAGAATTACAGGCTGGAGACAGACCTTTAGAAGCATTCATCTGTCTGATTGATCTGGATTTGACTCTGCTGAGCTTGGGAAATAGACTCAGGACTGAAGTTGTGCTACCTGACACCATTGCTGTTGAATTGACACCACTGAGGTCATTGAATGATGGGTTGAATTTTTGTCCCACCTGGATTTTGAACACTCAGCAGCTTCCAGACACCAACACCCTTCCTCACAAGCACATCCATCATGACTGGCATTGATAGATTAGCCAAGGAGTGACTGGACATGAACTAATGAGCACCATTCAGCTAAGGTAGGCGCATACTAAAAGGGCAGCATAATGGGAGCTTTCATTCCACAGGATGCATCTGTATTGGAGACCTTGTCCGGCAGCAGCTTTGCAAACCCACAAACCCCTCTAGTCTGTTTGGGATGCAGAACATTGTAGAGATTATGAAAGCCACGAAGTGAAGGTAATGACCTTGCCCATGGAGCCAAACTAGCACAGCAGCCTCTGTGGAGGTGTCCAAACCCACAATACCTGTTGGGACAGGCTCAGAGTATACCACAAATGGTAGTAAAATATCTGATGATGTTGACAGCAGGACCATGGCTGGGTGGAAGCTGCGGTCCTCTTCTGAAAGACAGTTGAAGGTGAAGAGACAAGTGAATAGAGCCAATTGCTAGGATCACAGGGGAAAATGAGACTCATAGGACACACAACAGCCTCTCAAGACTAAGAGCAGACCTGTAGCAGGTCCTTCCTATGGCCTAAGGTGGCCAGGACTGAACTCCCAGTTACCATTTTCAGGCTTGCTCCAGCCCTGCCTCACTCCTCCTTCTTTGTTCCATCTTCTTGTCCTCTCTTCCAGGTCTAAATTCATGGATCAACAATCTCCACACGTTATGGTAGAAATGTCATTGTTTAAAAATGTCTCTGAACTAGGATTACCGAGAAACCTCAGAAGCTGAGAGTTTCATCTGTGAAAGGCAAAGGTTTTCCTTCTTCACAACATACTCACCAGAATATTTTACTTAACACCCTGGAGTCTGCAACAACTGTTTCTCATTTGTAGCATCATCTTTTCCATATGACATATGTGACCAAAACCCTGATGTAAATACTGTGGCATTGCATATCTTCATGAGTACACCCTGTCACATTCTCTTCTGAAGATAACTGGCAGCATACTGGATGCAAAGAACAGCTGGAAGTAGGGGAGCAAGAAGGAGATCAGATGAAACTGTGACTAAATACCACAGTGTGGGCGTTAGCTGAGAGATACCTAGAAAACAGCACTAAACTAATGGCCCCTTGGCTTTAAAAATTATGTAGTTGTTCTTCTAAACCCAAAGATCAACTGGCAGAGGGTTACTAGGGGTGAATTAGGATATAGCCAATGCAGATTTGATGGTTGCTTTTTGTCAGAAAGGTACATTTCACACTCATCAAATATTTATTTAATTAATACCCAGCTTTAGGAATCCACCACAGGGTTCCTCTTGCCAGAGTTTCAGACTGGGAGAGGCAGCTGCATAGAGAACATTGCAGCACAGATCTTCCACAGAGCAACATCTGGCAACGGAATGGCAATTGATGTTGTATAAAAAAACACATCATCTGTACGCTATTTCCCACCCTTCTCAGGGGGGAACCTTCTAATTGGCTGATAATATCCCCCCTTTAGTCTGTCCTCTGAGAGGATTATACAAATCAGGCATATAAAAGGACAAGGGATTCCCAGGAGAAAACCCATAAAGAACAGAAAGTTTATGCCACAGGCACCCTGCTGCCTCCCCTCAAGATACACAGAGGTTCAAATCCACACGTTGCATGGTCACAGAGTCCCTGTTGAACAAAAACTCCCACTGGTGAATATTCGCTTCTATCTCACCAGGAAAATCCCAGTGAGTGGCACCATCCAACCCCCAGTTCCAGTTGTGAATTAGCAAGAGAAAGGAGTTTGAGCTCCACTCTGTCCGCTGCAGGAGGTGGCAGCCACACAGACTCGCTTTGCAATAGAGTCTGTGCATGGCCTGTTTGATAGAAGACTCTCCCGACACCGACTTCTGGTTGCTTCAAGAGTGACTGCCCTCATCTACCACTCACTGTGCTTACAATGTGCCCTGAGAGATGCATTGAGCCTGTGTTTCCTTTAAGAAGTGAGGTTCCTCCAGTACTCCAGATAAATTTGCAAGCTGTCTTTCTCTGTGACAAAGCTTTCTGCCATGTTGAGTGCTCACTGCCAGCTTTCACAGCAAGCGCAGCCCATTCTCCCCATGCCCCCGTCTGCACAAGCCAGTGGGTGGCTCATCTATCAGCCTGTGCTCATGCCCCTGGCACCCTGTTTGCTGCTGCATGGTGGAAGAGGAATCCAATCCCTGCCTCAGCAGAAGCTAGTACCTGGAGGCTGCAAGGGACAGGCAACTGCCATTTGCTCCATGTCATGATTCCTGCTGCCCTCTTCCCCATCAGGCAAGGGATGTGTTTTTCCCATTCTCACTGCTATGGCTGCCAGAAAAAGGCAGCAGTTTGCTGCATTGCATTCAAGTGCTTTGACCTTTTCCCTCTTCCACACTTCAGCAATTCTGGTTTTCTCTGGTTTACAAAATCATCAAGCCAAAAAGAGGGAGAGGGCACAATCTTCTTAATATGGAAAGGGGGAGCTGCATACAACTGTGGTTCACCAAGCAGCCACTGAAAAGCACAGACCTGGGCATGCAATTAAATAACAAGCACCTCAGCCACAGTAGGATAAGGTCACAGAAAATTAAAAGTGGGAGTGAAGGAGCATTTGCAACTGTGGTGCCACAGCACAACTGCACCTCCTGCCATAGGACTCCAGTCTAGAGGCAGGAATAAAAAAGGTGTCCTCCCAGAGATCAGATTATTTCACTAATTCAAATTAGCATGAGGATGGGTTACAGATAATGATTTATTTGACTAAGCAAACCCAAAGCTTGGACAGGATCAGTTTGCAACCAGCTGCATTTAACCATGTGATTGTTTCATGGTGGGCTAATGACAGAACCCAGAAGTCAGATCAATTCATGGTGTTTGGCTTCAAAAGAAAAATCAAAAAAGAAAGAAAGAAAGAAAAAGAGCATCTATTTGCCTTCATTTCCTGCATTGATGAAGATGCTTCCAATACTTGCAATTACTCTCTTCTTGAGAAAGGAATTAATTAGCATCATAATATATCTTCAAAGTTACAAGAAGAATAAAGGGATCTGGCACAAAGCGGGATTCCTGGCATGGAAATCAGCCACTTATCTAAGCAGCAGGGGTAATTGTACAGGCATATTAGTGTGAAACAGGGGGATGCACTTTTATTTGCTGCTGCAAGAATTTTGATGAATAAATCAAATGTCTGGAGGCACTAGTAAAGCACCTAGTGTTCTCCCAAGGACTAATTCAGTGGCATCCATGCAAAACATGCATCTCCCTTCTGAGCCACCAAAGTACAACATGTTTTAAGTTAAGCTAAAAGTCATTAATTTATATTCTCAGACAATTTCAGCTACCAGCACTGCTGCTAAAATAATGTTCTTTATGCCCTATTTATGGAGGCATCTTGATAACATATCTGGAGACACTCTGTAGACACATTGCAAAAGGCATCCCTGTGTCAGACAACATGGGCCACAGAAATGAAAGATGGTGTAGCAACAGATGAAGGCACTTCATCACAGATCTGCTGTTTGCAAAATTCAGATGAGTAATAAAGTGACGGGCAGCAAGAGTCACAACCTGCCACACATCTAAATGCCACCGTAGCAGTAGGAGCTCATTGTAAATCACAGCAGAAGATGACTTGGAGGTGGTATCTGAAGGACAAATAGCCATTGCTTCATCGGCCACTGACACTCAGGCAAGCTGTGGCCGTAGTGGGCTGTGTTACTCAGAAAATCAGCCAGATAATGTGAAACTCGAAATGGAATCCTTACAGTCCTACCTGACTTGAATGGAAAACTCTGAAATAAAACAGATGCTGAAAACAAAGAATGATTTTGTGTATTCTTTAAAAACAGTGACTGGCATCTGTCAGCGCGTCTCACATTCTTGCTTGAAGGTTTTTGATGACATTAAACAAGAGTGTAGATAATTCTAACCTCTTACTTAACAAAAAGGAGAGTGGAAACAAAAGAGGTGATGTGAAATGCCATTATGTTTAGCATTTGAGGGTGAGCAGGCAGGTGCTGGCAGTTATTGAGCAACACACTCCTTAGGACAGAGCCATTTGAGATGGCTGCACTTGTTATCTTCAATCTGTTTACAGAGGAGTAATTGAAAGTAGAGATGTTTATCAGACCCAGTGTAACAGTTTGTTCAGGCTTTTCTGCCCCTTCAGTGTAGATGAAATGATGGCAGGAGCGATAAAGGACAAGGATCAGCAAGGTGTAAAACCTATCTGATTGGCACCAGGAGATGTTGTGATGGGCACGCTGTCAAGTTCACTGCCACAATGATGTTTTTACAGCTTGTAACTCATTTTGGTTTCTGTGACTGTTACAAAGCTGCTTCTGGCCACGGGGACATACACTTGACCGCAGTGGGATGCATTTTGTGCAGGTCACTGAGCTTGTGTCTTAAAAGCAGCTCAGGGAGCAAAGTCCCCAAACTGCTGGGCCACAGGATGGCTGTGCCTAGAGCAGAAGGGTGAGAAAGAGATACCATTAACTGTGTGCCCAGGACATGCCCAGGAAAGAGGGGCTTCTACCTTCACTTTGCTACTTCATTTACTCCATTTTACAGTTTCATCTACTGTTTTCTTAGTGCTGTAACAGGAAAACTCTGTATTAGGCACTTTCAAACAGAAATTGGTGTTGAGTGAAACATGCAATTTCTTTTTTTCCTTTTCAGAGCAAGAGCTGTGCACTGGGCAAACTTCCTAGAGTGTGCTGCAGCTTCCCAGAGTGAGACCCAAGATGACCATTCCTGCAAAAATGTGTGCTGACACAAGATATTTAATACTGACACATGTGAAATGTAGTGAGAAAAGAACAATTTCTGGCATATGACTTTTTTTCCCAAATTCTGAACTTTCCTCATTAAAAGATCCCTTGAAGCCAGAGAAGATAAGGTATAAAGTGCAAGACGGAAAGCACAAGGAAGGAGGCTGTGGGCAAGGTGAGCTCAAGCATAGCAAAATCCTATCCACATGCAACTTTATCAACACTTCTCACTGCAGGAACTGTTTCCTTCCACCCCATGTGCATAAATTGCTCATAGCATAACCTATGCTATGGGAAAGTAAGAAGCAAAACCCAACATACTAGTATTCTCCTGGCTCGGCTGCTTTACGCCAGTCAAGCACAACACTTTATGTGAGGAAATTAGCCTGAAAGTCATGGCAAGGCTGCCTGTTAAGTCAGAGCCCTTGTGTGTATGTGGGAACAGTATCATGCTCACAGGGTAGTGACAGTAACAGCCAAGCAGAAAATAAAACCATGACTTCTCACCTAATGGAAAGTGCCAACCGTGTAGTAGGGAAGCAGTGAACATTTGGAAAGAGCTGGCTCAGAGCTGCTCTGGCTGAAGAATGCTAAATGCCACGGCAGGCATTTGCTCAGTGCCATGATTACTGGGGAACATCACTCAGAAAGGAAAATCAAGACAGTGGCACTGAATGCTGGAAAACATAAGGAAAATTAGGCTATTTTATCACACACACACACCCCCCCCGCCCCAGATTCAGAAGAGCAAAGGCAGACACGGGAAACTTCAGACCATGCTGTCACTCACTGTACTGTTTAACCCATGGGGAAAAGATTATTTGAAGGATTATTTATGACTTGGAAGAAGAAAAAAAATGGCACAAGGGGAAAAGGAGAAGGGTTCACAGTGGTCCTGATCCTAAAGAAATAAATCCAACAGGACTTTATGAGTTTATACACTTTATACATCTCAACAGAGCTGTATGAAGGTTGGACTAAGCTCCAAGTATCTCCCTGCTTTTGAAGATGATCTTACCATCAGATTTGATTCTGGGCTTAGAAAAGAGCTTAAAAATGAAAAATGCATGGAGAAGAAAACACCGTCTCAAACCTTCTAAGCAAAGTTTGTTAGAGGTTGTTTAACGATTCAGACATTCCCTGCATGCACATGTGTAAAACAAAACCTACCAACTATGCTACCCCAAATCCCATTTATTCATTTTCATGCTCTTTTGTCCTTGATGGTCCAGCTGGCACCAGCAGTGGCCATGACAATGAGAAAGGAGCATCCCCCATGCCTGGCAGCTCTGGAGGAAGGATTGTGAGAAGTCTCAGTAGGAAGCCTGCACAACAAAGATTTTTCTCACCCCTTTTTGAAGGCTCAATGTGACCGAAAAACTTAGATAGGGCTCCAAACGCTTCTGTCCTTTGGGGTGAGTACTTGCAGACAGAGCCTGTTGTACAGACCAAAGATGAATTTTCCCGCTGTCACATATAGGCTCCACACATGCAATTTCTATCCTCTCTTTTCCATACCTAAAAAGTAGTTCCACCTATAGGTTTGCATTCCCTACTGGCACAGGTGATTGTACTGTACTGGGTTGCACCACAGTCATTAGAGAAAGAAAAAATAGTGAAAAGAGTCCGAGGAGTTTTAACTGAGCTAAATAAAAAACAGCATGGATAATTGTGACTCCTTCTGTCCTAATAAACAAACAATCCAAAACACTGAAAAATCTATTACAGGCTTGAACCTAGGGCTGAGATTTGTGGGTAGCTAGAACCCAAATCCAAACCCAGGCCTGGCTTCCTCCCAAGTGAGTCTGAATTTCATGTCTTTAGCTTTCCTAATACTGTTGCTTATGCTTATGAAACTAGCTACCATCCTCACAGTAAGTTTGGTTTCCTTCTTGCTCCGAGGGCCATGGAACAGCAGAGCAGAGCATAGAGAGCTGTTTGTCTTTTGCAACCTGTCTTCAGCTCCATAGATCAACTTGTGACATTAAATTCAAGGCGTGAATGGCCCCGCTGCCCAACCACTCCAGTATCGATTTAGCCCATGCTGCCTGTGCCCCACACAATATGTATGCCAAAGAGCATAAGAAGGAAAAAAATTGCTGCTTCTTCAATACAATCTGACATTCAGCAGAAAAAGAAATGAAGGCGAGGAAGGGAGGGGGAAGGAAAGTGGAAAACAGTCAGTTCCCAGAATGAAAAGCATGGATATGTGTGTCAAATGATTATGACTGGAGCAGCGGGACCAGGTGGCGGGAAGATGCTGCAGTTAGGGTAATACTCAGTTTTCCTTCCTAGCAGACGTGTCTGCATAATTGCAGTTCAGTCTGGCCTTGCTGGTTCCCTGCAAGCTTTGTTGAGCTGAAACATCCTCAGAGGTTAAATTATTTAGCATGGCAGAAATGAAGAAGAGAAAGTCAGGCTCAGAGTTACCTGCTGGAGGGCATTTTGATACAGAGGAGTCAGTCAGGAGGGAAATCAGTACAAATAAAACCCTTGCCCAAATTTTTCTCAAGATCTGGATGCTAATCTCGCATTGCAGGGATTACACAGATAATCTGAGCAGGCAGATCCCCAGCTGACTTTAACAAGGCTGCTCTTCACAGTGATTTTGAAGCTTAGCCCTCTAGTAGCCACACACAGACTCTGGTAAACCAGGAGCTGCACACAAACCCAGTGCTGATGGGCAAGGGTGTGTGTTAGCACCTAGAAACCAAACCTGTCCCTTTCAAAACAAGGATATATGGTAAATCCCTGCAGGACTTGATCTAAACTCATACCTCTGAGCCAGCATTCACCAGGATATCCAACAGAACAGGGAGATACTCTTACATCTATCATTTGCCCACCCACAACTCATCTGGTTTTACCAAGGAGAAGAAATGTCAAAAGCAGCTTCTTCCCCAGTGCAGGAGAGGGACTAACCAGATTCACTCATTAGCTTGGTGGCACTGTTATCTATTTTTTCTCTCTTGCCTTCCATTTGCCGTCTGGAATATTACAATTCACTCGCATCTTTCAACCACTTCCCCTTTGTTCACCTCTCTTTTGTATTTCCTTCTCTGCAAATACTCCAGCAAATGAGCTCCCTGGCAGAACAAAGGCATTTAAAGCTAATGTTGCTACCCCTGCAGGAAAATGGCTTTTGAATTTATCATTGTGTATAAAGCTAGGAAATACTTCCTAGCCTCTTTTTTTTTCTGATATAGGTCATCCAAAACATTTCACAAGTTTGGGCTGATTAATGTGAAATTCCTTTGGTAGAAAAATGTGTAGCAGTGGTGGTAAATAGCAATGCTTGTCTTTTGCATTTAGGGTCTAAAATAGTGGTTTTTCAGCTGCACTTCATTTTATATTTACCCAAAGAGCCTCAGAAATTGGAAAAACAAACAAACAAAACCCCAGTAATTTGGTTAAAAAATAATCTCTTTATCTGACTTTCATTTTCTTAAATGATGCAAAAATTATTTCCAGTTGAAAGGAGTTATTTTTCCTATTCTCATAACAGTTATATGCCATTAATGGCTTACAAGAGCTACATTTAGCCAATGAGCTAATAGAAATAAACCATGTGATTGGCAAAGACAACTCTAATTAGAAAGACTTCCAACAAATTGACCACAGATGAGATAAAGGGCAGGATAAGTAAAAGTGGTACCTAAATTACTTGCCATGAATTATCTGGCAGCTCAAGCAAACTGACAGTTATAGACCTAGGCAGCATATTCTGTCACCTTTCATTTCAGATCCTGATTTTCCCAGTGAAATCACTAGCAAAAATCCTGCTCTGCTCACCAGGAAAAAGTGTAAGAAATTCAACCTCGAGCAGAGTATTTTGTGCATCAAAGATAACTTTTGTGTGTGCAATGTGCAATTGCTCTCTCCTTGCCTTGTACCTTGAATCCTGCACTCCTGAGGATTTCAGTGTGATCCATAAGGGGAACCAGATTCAGGTCCTGAGCATGAAGGACCACAGCAAACACATCATCAAGGGTGCAGGTAAGCAAAATAAGACATCATCTCCAAAGACTTGCTGTTACAGCGCTGGCTTGACAAGGAGAAGAGAGTATTTCTCCATGGACCTACCCGAGAAGATAGATGCCCACGTCAGGGACTGGGAAGGGGCAGCATCACAGTAGCCACCCCGGCGTGTCTGCGCTTGTGGGAGCAGCCCTGGAAGCCAACCTGTTTGCAAGCCTCACACTGGATCCCAACTGTCAGCTACTTGTGTCTGGCCTGGGGATTTTGGGAAGTACTTCATCAGTTTCCAGTGTATCGTATTTAAAACAAAACAAGGCTCTTAAAGCCACTGGAAGGCAATATTCAGGATAACATGTGTCGATGCGTCCATTCAGGGAGAAAAAGGCCTTGCAGGCTGCTCATAGTTGAAAGCAAAGCTCGTGTAAAGGAAGAGGTGGGAAAATGCTCCTGAGGGTGGTTTCCAAATCCTTGGTTTTCATGTTGCCAAGAAGATTTTCTGCACTGGACAGGGGTGTGCGCAGCATGTTAAACAAGGCCTCCTAACAGCTATCTGCAGGGATTGTATCAGACGGCATGATAAATCATTTCGAATAAAGGTACGGGATGATATCCAGAGACTTCAGGCTTCAATCTAATTAAGCGTCTGGAAGCAGTGCTGAGCTGCTGGATGAGCAGGGGGTTGTGCACAGATCCAAGGCACTATGACCCTTACCAGCATTTAGGGCACATCCAGACCTCCCACCCCATGTGGTTATGATGTTGTGGGGTACCATCGAGGTGGCCAGCAGAATTAGTGATGGTGGTGGTCTTGGTGGGGAGGAACGAATGGGATAACTGTGCTACCTACCCTTAAATCAGTGTACAGGGGAACAAAAAACACCTTGTAATAAGTTTCCAGCATGAGGAAGCTTGTATTTCTTCTGGTGACACGTCAAGGCACATGACATCATGCCTCAGTGTCATGGCCCCGCATCATTTTATCATGAGGTAATCAGGTCAGCCCCGGAATAAGGGCTCTTTAAATCAAGCAGCGAGAGTCAGGGGCTGTTTCTGATGGAATGACAGCCGTGGGGAGAAGGTGCCATTCACAGCCTCCAGAATGGGTCTGTCATGCAGCTGCAGATCTCAGGAGGGAGAAGGGGAGGGAAAAGCCCAAACACCCAGGTGTTTGTAGTTTGTCCTTGCTTGGAAGCAGCCAGATGCTTTAGCATTTCATTACGACAATAGGTGGAGAAAGAGGAAAGGAAAGAAATACCCCTTGGTTTCCACAAGGAGACAGACAGAAATGAGAGAGTCCATTAGATGTTAATAAATTATCCTGCAATATGCCAGGCAGACAAGGCCAGCTCCTTAACTCCATAGCTGGCAGCACTAGAGATGCCAATTTGTATGTGTCTGACACACAGAGACTGCAATATTTTGCAGTAACATGCCAGGCTATGTAGCGCTCTCCCCTACTGCACCAAATGCTTCCTAAGTGTCTACCGCCAGCAGTGTTTTAAGACCAGGGTGAATATGTGACCTGCAAGGCTAGTTAAAGCACTAAAATCGATTGCCAGGGAAGTGTGTGAAACCATTGTCAGTGGCAGTTTTTAAGGGCAGGTTTGACATCCTACCTGCAGCCAGAGGGAGGGGGCAAAAATCCCTGCAAAGTCTTTCCAATGTAGTTTCTATGATTTTGTGGTTTAGAGAAGCAGCGTTGGGAGCTATGAGCCCCATTCCACATGTTTATCGCTGCCTGACCAGGAAAAAACAGGACAAAACCCTTAAATATTAGAATACCCTTTACACTTAATGTATTTCTCTTAATCTATTCAATGGCTTTCAAATCTAGTTTAACAGCCCTTCCTCCTTCCCAGCTCTCAATATATGATAAGCCAAAGTAAAGATTCTTCCTTCAAGAGAAATATTTTCAATTGCAAAGGTCTGTAGTGCTTCTCTCAACCTCACAGATCACAGCATTGTCTGGAGCAAATATCCTGGTAATGGCCTCAGCTCACTTCCTGCTACATAGACCTGCAGAAATATTTCAGTCCCAACCTTTAGTCTAGGGACTGCCCTCTTCCAAATCCACCAGACACAGGCTGGAATCCTGGAAAGGGCTCTTGCTGCCTCACACACAGGTTGATGAAGCTGAGCATGCAGGTAACAATCCGAACTGGTACATTAAAAATAGTTCTTCCTTGTTATCAGAGCATCCCTCCAAGCTTCAAAGCCAGGAGGTGAACAGCGAGCCAACCAACGTGTTGTTTTTTCATCATCTCCAAAATGTGAAGTTATCTCCTAAGTTTTGCAGGGTGGATATATGAGATTTGAAGGTCTGAGTAAGGCAGAATTGAAACGGTGCCAGCTCAGAGCCCAACAGCTGAAGTACAAAGTATTTCCCATGAGGATGCTAAGCACCCTCACCTTGGATCTAAGTCTTTTTGCTGGCAGGGGCTTACGCTGTCACTGGGTGCACTCGGAGCCTCAGAGGACTGAGCCCGCAGTGCATCAGTTACACCATTCACCCAAATGAAGATAATGACATGACAAGCAGAATCAATTTTCATATGGTCTCTAAGCTGAGATTTGCTTCCAGAGGTTAAAGACACAGGGCAATACCCTTCAGTGAAGCTAAACAATTTATAGCAGCTAAGGATCTATCCTTCAGAGCTTAACTGCTAAGGGCAGGGAGAAATTAATTTCTGAATCCAGTGCATGTTCAGCCAAGCTTAAAGTAAATGGGGATTATTCTTCTTTTCAGGTGGAAAGCAGATTATAAAAATAAACAAACATTGTAGCTTTAAAAGAAGCACTCCAGGGAGACAGCTGGATTCAGAGAGAAATTGGTCAGAAAGCAACTTCTGAAAGCATTGAATATTCTTTGCCATTTCCCAATCGATTCTTAACTCAGAAAGCAAGAAAACAGCCGACACTTCTAATAGCTGCTTTTGGAAGCGTAGTCTGCCCAGCAGCATGATTTGTGGGGCTTGCTCGAGTTCCTGGCAGTCACTGCAGATGAATCAGTGGTTTCTTTTTTAACATCTTCTGTGATAATGGTCTGGCAGCAAGGAAAAGTGTTGCTTTCCTGCAATTCAGCTTCAGCTTTGCTCTGGTGAAGCAGATATTAAGATTCAAAATCCAACAGGCCCTAATGTAAAGAATTGGTCCTAAAAATAGCCATGCTGCAGATCAATTTTCCCATTGCCAACATATTTACACATTTCTTTCTTTCCCCCTCCTCTTCATCTGAGAACAGTGCCACATTCGCAAACACTTGGCCATCTAAATAATACCCTTTCTTCACTTAAAACTGCAGTTTTTACTCCCTGGTCTCCCTTCTCAAAGCACATACAGAGAGGGTACATTAAGTGCAGGCAGACTCTGGAGTAAGGAAGGACCTGGGAATCAGAAAAATTAGCCTCCCTTCAGCTCCATCAGGGTATTTTCTATCCAAATCCTGCTTTCTTCTAAAATGGGTAAGCTGGGTGTTGCTATTAAAAAGTGTATTGCTCCAAGAAAATAAATATATAAATTGACTTCTTTGAGATCACTGTTCACCATCAGTCTTTCTACCAACCAATCTTCCTGGCACCATCTTATTAGTTAATAGCTGTGCAGTTTGAACCACTAAGGCAAATCACAGCGTAGCACCCAAATTGCTGGCCTGGGACCTATCATGTGAAAGTTTCCACTAATCTCTTGGGCAAGCGCTCAGATCGGTCCAAACAATCAAACCTCAATGATTCCACAGTGACTGATGAGATCTGGCAAGGAAGAAGAAGATAAATGGGGGGAAAACAAAACAACAAAACAAAACTCTTGCCAGGGCACAGGGGAGCTTTTCGAGGTCTCTGCATTAGGAGACAAAAGCCTCCCATATGCTCAGCTCAGCTTGATGCTATTGACGGCCCAACCTTTGCAGCAGATTTCTCTCAGTGTGAATTCCTGTCCCTGAAGAGTGCTTTATCCCAGCTAAACAGCAAACAACCAAACAAGTTAGCAGAGGAATCACTTCATTGGCTGTGGGCTTTACCTTCTACCTCCACATAAACACCAGCCAAGTCCTGAACAAACAAGTCATCAGAGCAGACTTGGGGAGGAGGGGAAAAACAACAGCAAAACACTAAAGGCAGCCGCCTTTTCACCTCTTCCAGCACTCAACCAGGCGTGTAAATGGATGTTTCCCAAGGGTTGCCTAAGGAGGGTTGAATTAGTGCTTTACAAACAGATGAAGTACATATCCAAACCTGTAGTTTCTCAGGTTAAGGGTAAAAATTTGGTAGTATAATAGTATGTATCCCCAGCATTGCTCACGTGTGAGCAGGACTGACCAAGCATGCGCAGAGAACCAGCTGTTAACTTGCTTTTCCTTTTCAAATGCTTTGTTTGACACTTTCTGCATGGCTTACTACAGCAAGGAATCAATATTTTGTTGTCTTTATGATTTCTTTAGTTTGCTACTAAAAAATAATAGGGAAGATCTGTTCATCATTCAGTGCATTTAGAAATTTGAGGACAAGTGTCTTCTGATCCTTTCTTCAACCACTGAATCTGACACACTTTAGAAGTGTCTCAAATATTACAATGGTCCTTCCTAGCTCTCATCATAAAGAAGGCATGGCAAGTTCTGCCTCCCTGGCCCTCACCAGTCTTTCACGGAGTCAAAGGCTCACACAGTGTGTCTTCAAATACATTATCCCTACCTTTAAAATGAAACTGTGGGCGTTGTGGCATTCATCCCTCACATACTTATACTTCCTCACACTGGTGTTTCGGTCATTTACTGCATTACAGCTGGGGATAAAAGCTTTTGGCATGCTGAACGCAGCTCAATGCCACTGACAACTGAACCTCTAATTAGCCCCAACTGACATGAGAGAAATCTTGGCTTCTCTGTGCAGTTAATCTGGCTTTCCTTTACACTACACCTGGGATCTGGCACCCTGATGTTATTTAAGGTTATCAGGCATCTTAGTTTAATTTAGCCTTTGGCTTGGGATCAGCTGCACTGGCTCATGCTGACCAACATGTTTCTCTGCACGGTGCAAATACGCATAGGCAACAGGGAGAGAAACATCAGCCCCACTGAGATCTGCTTGAAATGTGATCCTGCTGCCCTCTTTCCCTGTATTGTTAATGTTTTAACTCTCGCCTTTGTTATGTTTCTCACTTGAAGCACAAGGAGCCAGAATTAGAAAGGGACCCTGTTAGGCATTTAGCACCGTATCTTAGGATGTGATTCAAATCCTTTGTTCACAATCGCAGCAAATATGATTTGTGCAGGGTACCAAAGAGTACGGTAAAATCAGCCCCCTTCTCTTGGTGGGTTTACACTGACCCAGAGCCACAGGGATCAGGACAGTCCAGATATTCACTCTCCTCAAAGACATGTTTTTCTCAAACACTCAGGCACCCTCCAATAGCCCTTGCTCCATCCCTTGTGTTCAAGAGGCTTTGGAAGATGCAGTTGCTGAGCCCTTTTGCAGAGCTTTGTGCAACACCTACCTATGGTCTTGAAGGACCATAAGTGGGAACCCAATTCACAAGAAAGGAGGTCCAGAGATGGAAGAAACACGACTTGCATCCCAAGCAACAAGCCCACCCTCTGTTCTGCAAGGAAAAGCCACAGTGAAGTCAATAACTCACTTGGCAAAGACCAATACTTCCAGAACAGAGAATAAACCAGTCCTTCCTTAAGCCACATCTTTTCTTTACCCTTCCCAGCAGCAAAACAACTCAGGTGCATTAATGATGCACCTCCTGAACTCAAACATCTTCCTTTTCCAGCAGTCCCTGATGTTTCAGCTGACACATGGGGAGGATTCCTGCAGGCAGGACTCCCCCAGCAAAACAAGTGCCAACTATCAGGTGTGAGAAATGAAGGCATTTCCCTTGTGCCTTTCAGTATATCAGAATAAGCAAAGGCTAAGTTCCACTCCTGATCCTAGAACCACTCTACTTCTGCTCTGGACCTCTCATCTCTACAAGTAAGATTAGAATGCTGTTACGAGTACTAGAAAAATCCAGATCCCTATGCACCATCTCAAGTGTTTTCCCTTTAACCAAGGTTAAACAGTAAAGATGGAAAATACAGAGTTTAGACAGAACCAAGAAAGGCTGTTGTTCAGTCATTTGCTTTGGATTTTTCCAATGCCTTATTAGGAGATGATTGACAAAGAAGAAAATAAATTAAAGGAATAACAAATCCATAGCCAGCCTAACAGGGAGAAGGCAAGAAAGCAACAATTTTACAAGACTGATATATTGAAATGAACACAAACTCCATAGCCATGACCTTTTAAAGTGTTACTTATACTGAGAGCATTGGCGTGGAACAGTGCTTTTGATTTGTGCTGTGATCAGAAACACTGAGAAAACGCAATCTGTACTTTGTCATCAGCTGGGGCCGATCAGCCTTTGCCAGTTAATTTAGAAAGACCCAGGATGTTTTGTGCTGCAAGATAAGAGTGAACATCTGCTCTCCTTCATCTTAGCTACCCACTGGATCCACAGGATCTCTTTAGGGGCTATATAACATGGATGTAATTTTTCCAGCCATTCCCCAGCCTAAAACAAGTTTCCCACTTAAGTGCATAGAGCAAAGTGTGTTAAAGCAAAGGGACCAGTGAGAGCTCTAGAAATGTGTTTTTTAGAACCTTTTTCAGCTCTTTATGGACTTGATAAAGCTGCATATCACTTCAAAAGGTTTGAGAAACTGGTGGGTTTTCAAATGCCAAACAGGTGTCTTTATCACACAGATTTTCTCTGGCTTTTTGCAGATTGCCTCAAAATGGAATAAAATTGCAGTATTACAGCCTGCCATGGCTTCAATACCCCATCCTCCAAACCCTGCCAGTGCATCCAGATGACTTTGCCCACAGCACTACAAGTAATCCCTTTCTAAATTAAAAGGAAGGTGTGATACAAGTTTTTATCCCCTTTTTTGTGCTCCTGAAGTAAGAAGAGAAAATCCTGAGCACAAGTAGATAACCCATGAATAATTCATCACCCCATGTTCTCTTCCAGATGTTGAGACCAGTGTGCAGATTCCTATGCCTTTGAGTCTCCTGGGGGGCTTGGATACAATTGAGAGACAGACTTATCTTATGCTGAATCTTATTTCAGCTCTTAGACCTGTGCTAGAAGCTTTCTCCGGCTGCATGCAAACTCCCTGATGAGTTCCCTCATCTCTTTGTTTGTTCTTCCTTTCATTTGCTTTGTCCAAGAGGCTTAGACAAAATCACCCCCTACTTCACAACTCTTGCAGAAAGGAGTAAAACACGGACAAATGTTTTACATTTACCCACAGAAATATGTCTCTCATCACAGACGTGCATTGCCTCAGGTTTAACTGTGGGGACACACAGCTCATTGCACAGAGGAGTATTACTAGAGTCTGCTTTGCATCACATAGGTCAGAAAAAGTCCAGAGTCCTTTCCTGGCCAATTTATTTTTTCATTTTACAGAAAGATGTTGGTTTGCATTAAAGGAATGGCAAAACATAGTGATAAAGTATTCCTTCAGTCTTTAAGCTGTCTAATATGATAGAGAATATTAATCAAAGCACAAAAGAGAATCATATGCTTCCCCAGTTACAAATGTCATTAGAATTGCTTTCCAGCTTTAAAAAGTTCTTTCCAAGTTGTATCTTGAGTGGTAGTTACTAAATTAGGCTGAAAGTCTTCCATCTATTCTATTTTCAACCTAGAACACACATTAGTTAAATTTATCTCAGAATGATTTTTTTATTCTTTAATCTCTTTTTAATATTGATAGGCAAAAGAAAGGGGGAGAGATTTGGGTTTTATCCAGCAGTATACAGATTTGGAACCTTTTTCACACTGCTTAAAACTATAACTTTCAGAGGGCTTTTTTAATGAGAACTAAAAAATGTTACAAGTATTTCAAGCAGCTCAAGGAAGAAAATGTGTTGAAATAACAAATATTAGGTCCAATCACTGCTCATTCCCAGCACTGCCAAAGGGATCACCTAAATATTTCCCTTTGCCACAGAGCTCACATAACCAAGAAAGCTTCACAGCGGCAATGAGGGTGTGCCAGGAGAAGGACATTTATGGTGAGAAGAACACAATGCAGAGTACTTAGCTGAACCCTTCTCCAAAGTGCAGTCTTTCAACTTAGAGTCAATCACAAAGGAACTCTTAATTTACAGCAGGAGTGGAGTTGCTATCAACTTGCAGACAGAGCAGCATTAATAATATTTGCATGTGGGTTTTTCTGTGCTTCTATCATAATGACTGAAAAGTTGATGCTGCCCTGGGTCACAACGGTAAGCAAACATCTGTACTAGCGGGAGCACCTTACTGCTTATTGCTATCTGAACAGGTACAGAAAGAAAGATTTCTCCTCATGCTCATTTATAGTCTTCTTTAGACAGCACAAGGAAAGCCCGCAAGAACGCAAATAGCCAGTTGCATGTATGCTTTTCCCACTGGCTGTATCCTGCTAATAACAGCACTCAGACTACCACCAAATACATTTACCATTCTCCTTACTCTACGTGGAGGGCTTGTGAGGTCATCAGTTTTCATACACGGAAAAAAACCCAACCTGAATTCAGCATGAGGGAATTTGAGATTTGAGTTCATTTGGGAGCGTGCCAGTTCAGAGGAGGAAGATAGGTCTTGTTTTAAGATGTGTTTATTTGCAATCATTACACCTACACACACATTCAGTTATTAATGTGGGTATCATAAACAGGATTTTGTGCATGCCTGTTTCTCTGGGAAGAAGCTGAGTGGAAAGGAAATGACAAAACATTTTCTAGAGTCCCTACTATGCTTGTAAAATGACTATTCCAACTGTGAAATAATCCTTTGACTTCTCCTGGATACCAAAGACAGAAACTGTGGGTGTCAATATACTACCAGAATGTGTCTAAGTGTTAATTTCTATACAGCATTAACACCAACAGCTTACTTTTACTCATACTTGAATGGGGCTTTCTGGTTCTAAGCCATTAGGGCACCTCCACTGACCAGAGCCATGCTTGGTCCTCAGCCTGGCCATCTACATTGCCATGAGCAAGGGCAGCCACTTGGCATCTGGTTATTTGTGTTTATTAGTGGAAATATTTTGTGCTGTATGAGTCAGCCCTACTGAGTGCATGGGTATATTTAGGTGTATTACACCACGGCATAGGCCAGCTTGATCAAGACTGTATTGCTGCTTATCGAGCCAGAGTATCACTTGCCTGCTATAGCAGAGATGATTTGAGGCTGATGATAGGGGCTGTGGGTGACCTTTAGGAACAATAGCTGGAGGTGCTCACAGCCAGGCTAACGCATAACTCATTTAGCACTGTTTTACACAGTATAAGGAGAGCTGTTATTTGAGAAAATGGTCAGGACATCAGCAGGTACTCAGGGTCCGACCTCCTCATGCACTTCTGAAACCCCCAGGATTGCCCCCAGCTGCAATTTAAGGCACTTAATTACAGTAGACACTCCTGGGTGATACTGTGAGAACAAAGTAAAGATACATTTTCCTTTCCTGCCTGGACTGGAAATGAAACGAACACTTGATCAGCTGAATCAGAGGAGAACAGTGACATGAAATCTTTCCCAATGGCCCATTTTAAAACTCCTTATACCTTTCAATAAATAAACCATACATTGTGCCTTGCAGTTTTGCTAATTTACCCCTATATTTTGATAATTAAATCATCAAACATTTGATGTGGGATTTAAAGCAAGAGAATTAGAACACAGAAAGGAAAGAAAGCAAAAAACTGGAGCCAGCCAGTAAGTCAACAGGAATGACACCCTAGAGGAAGAATCTGAGATATCCATCTATATTTCACCATCAAACTAGCGATACATCATTTCTCAATTAATTCTGAGAGCTAAAAATATTAAGTATTGATTCCAATTAGCTCTGAGGTTTAATTAATTGTTTTCTTTCCTTAGAATTGCCAAAGTAAAATAACAGTTTACAAGGCTGTTATGCTGGTAAGGCAAAGCTGATAAGAACAGAGCAGCTATTTAACTATGTGCAAAATAGATTTGCCTCTTATTTGACTTTTAGCAGTATTAAATCTGTGCTCTCAGGGAAAAGCCAAGTAATCCAAGTAAACAATTCTGAGAGTTTTCTGATAAGCCTGTTGACAGACAGAAATTATGTATTTTTATAGCTGCACACCCAGAAGGTTTGTCCAATGGTTGGGGTCTTAGTCCTGGTCTCAGTTCCTTGCTGAACTCCTCACAGGATTACAGACCCCCTAAGGGCCCCTGCTCATCTCCCTTGGATACTGATTCCATCTAGTGTGGTACCTCAGCCCCACAGAGCGCTTTGCTTTCCAGAGTCACCTACCTCTTCACTCTCCTTTACTGCTTCATTCTTCAATTTAAGGTCCAGAAAATGGGTGGTGACTGAAATCAAGTCTTACTCTGGACATATGTCAGGACAGGTATGTAATTCGAGCTACAAACAGTACCTGCCTTGCCATTTCAAAATACTTAAGCCAAGCCTCAGGTGCTGTAAATCCTCTGAGCTTCATGACTTCTGCACCATAGAAGTAGCTTGCATCTATTTTCTGCTCACCACAACCACACCAAATTACTAAGCAACCCCTGGTACTAGCTGAATAATTAGATAATTAAGAATGATTTAGACAGCTGGTGTTTGCATGTGGATGTATGTTTAATGAGAGACTGCACTGGAGCAAAGGGGTCTGATTTGAATTTCAGTCATCTTCAGCTATTCTGCATATGTAAATCCCATCTCCACAGCAGTGTTCACATGGATTTGCCCTTTAGAGGGGAGCAGGGAAGTAAAGCAGGTGAAGAAACCCAACAGAAGTTTCCACGTTAGTGACTCAAATGCTCAGATGCTTTGTCTCCTGGTTGCAGTTTTCCCAAGACCATTGTTCTCATTATAAACAGTTGATTCAAACTTTGCAAGAGATTTCAGATCAAGCATTCCTGCCCCATCCCCTGCTGCTTTTGTCCCAATACACAGAGATGCTTAAAGCAAACCAGATGCGCCATCTAAGGCTGTTCTATGATAAAATCCTCAGAAGACTCTTGCTCTCTCAGCCTGTCCTCCAGTATTAGAAGTGGCCAGTTCATTTCCATATGTTATTATGCAAAATAAAATGACAGGCCAGGGTGCAGGGGAGATGATTTCCCTTCTCTAATGTGACTTTCACGCTCTCCTGATGATATACAACTTTAATAAAAAGCATAAGAAGAAAGTTCAGCCGAGTTGGGCATGTGGCGCACAACTCAATCCCATTCTCCCCTTGGGCACTAATTTAAAACATATCCCAGGATGCTGATAGTCATCCAGCATGCTGAGAGCCTGGCGAAAACGCGCACAAGGTCATAAACAGGCAAAGTCATTTTGCATAAAGATTCCCTAATGAGCTTCTTTTCCAGCACAAAGGTAGGATGCATTTGACACAGTAAACACATACAAGGCAATACTAATTCATTCTGCAATAGTACTTTTAATCCCTTGAACTTTCAGATTAGCATTTTTCCTCTCGAAGTGCAGGAGTGCCAAGTGGCCCGAGAGGTCCGTGGCACAGCTCAGAGTCAGACACTCTGAGTCTCAAGATGTATCAGGCAATACCAGATTCAAAACACCACTGCCAGCTCACTGCAATCTCTCCTAGGGCTTGGCCAACCTTCAGCAGAAGCTAAAATTACACCAGGGCTTTCCACAGCCCTTTGAAAAGCCCTGGGAAGCACAAACTGTACATTACAACTATACCCTAACTATACCCATCAGCCCAAGTACTCCAAGTGCATGTGGGGAACTTGGATATGAGAAGGAGAAGGAGGTGAAAGGAAAGGAAAAGGAAAGGGGAGAAGGGAGTAGCATAAGTAAGCGCAATATTTGCTTGTAATTGCTCAAATTATCTGAACTGCACTTTGCTGAAAGCTACCATTCCCTGTAGTCCTCCCTTCCATCACTCCATCATTCAGCCTTAATATTGCCAAATTCTTCATGCATATGTCAGCTCAGGTATAAAGACCTTCAGGACAAAGCATGGACCAGGCATGCTCTGTGTGAGATGTCTCATTGTCCCAAGTCTACAACCAGCCATGCAGAAAGCTCCCATTTGTCAGAGTGATTCAAATCCCTCATCAAAATTCAGCCAAATGGTGTTTGCAACGTGATGACCCTCCTTTGGGTCATTATTATGTAAGGAAATAAATTGGAAAGAGAGAATGAAAAGACCCAGGTGAATGGTCAGACAATGGGAAGACTGCAGGGATCCCAGGGCTGTCATGTGCTTCATATTCCTCCTTAATGCATTAAGGAACTGTCTACTCTCCTTTACAAAAGCCAAAACTCCCTTTAAAAGAATAAAAGTTTATGAGATTCCCCATAGAGAGAAAAGAAGGAAATTGTTTCACAAGGGGATGGGAGGCTGATTTTCACTCTAGCTCCAGTAGCACTGGGAATTAATGATTTCTATGATATCACCTAATGCAGGGGTTATAGTGAAGCAACTATGCTAAAGGGAAGACTACTGCCTCAAATCTCTTTTTTTCCCCCAACATTGCTGTGCTGGCACCCTGGCATTATATGAAAAGCCCTAAAAATATAATAAATTGCTCTGGGCATTATGTAAATGTAGGTAGAAATAAGGATCCTTGTCCCCAGCCCAAGAGAAGCAATATAAAGTGAACACAATTAGTGGAGATGGGTTAAAAAAAAAATGGTGAAACCAATATAGGCTGCTATCAGGACATAACAATGAGGATTTTTTCTAGTTCTCAGGTAATAAAAGGCATGTCTATTTTAATACATAATCTCTGTAATGAATCACAGTGGGTGAAGTCACAGATGCTCAAGCTGAGGGTACAAAGGGTTAAGATCACAATGTAATCTCATGTTGATTCTAGTGACAGCATTTGTCTTTGCTTCACATCACATTGGATTAAGCAATGAAATATGCAACTAAAATAATTTCCAATAGATTAATTACTTCTTTGGTTTTGTTTTTCCAAATTAAAAACTTTGGGTTTTTTTTTAAGAGTCTGGGGGGGAAAAAAAATCAGACAAAAAAACCCCAACTAACCAAACGAGTTCAGCTACAGTTCCCTTACCCCCAAAACAACAGAATTTGTTCTCCTAAGTCCCTCTTGAAAAGGCATCTTGACGTTTGTAAGAGAAAGTATTTGGAGATGTGAATGAAGTTATTTGCTTTCTCCATATCTGAGGTCTCATAGTTGTGAGAAATGGCAATAGGTGCTGCACAAAACACAGAGCGGACGGGCTCTATCCTAGGGTCTGTGGCAGAGGCTGGTCAAGACAGTTGAGAACCAGACAAAGAGACAGAGAAGAAACGAAGAAAGAAGCTTAGGGAGTGCAGGCACCATGGGCTTGCATGGCAACTCAACAGCAGCTGCCCAGCTTGGGCTCAAAACGTCAGTCCTGACAAAAGGAAATCATAACATTATCTTTGGTATTTGAAAGAGAAAAGGAGCTAAATAAGGATGAAGAATTCACAAGAAGGATAGAAGAGTGACAAGTCAAGTGATCTAAATTGTTCTATATATGTTTTGGTCTTTCTTTTGGCACAGAGGGCACAAAAGAGACCCAGCTGGTCAAGGGGCCTTTGCATCACACCTTGGGGTTTTTCTTTCCCCCAGCAAAGGTGAAGACAGGAGAAAATAAGCTGACAGCAAAGCTTCCTCATCACTCTTTCTTCACCCCTCTCCCTGTTCTCCCCTCCCTGTCCTGAGGCTATCTGGGGACATTTGTATCCGAAAATATACAGACACATTTAAAAAAGAAGTCCGGAGGATCCAATATCATTCATCAAAGAGACAGCTCATGCTCATTCAGATGACAATGGTGCTAATCTTATCCCCTGGCTGCTGCCCAGAAATGACATAATGCTTCAAAATGTGTGTTTGTTTTAGAGGCTATTTACTGCAGGAGGGGAGAGGGGGAGAGATGCAAAGGCAGGAAACTAGCTGGATTTGTGGGCACCACAGGCCGGATCCTTGGTCTGTCATAGTCCATTTGCACAGCTCTGCGTTACTTTTATGATTCATCAATACAGAGCTGAGCAAAAGGATCCCTGTGCAAAGGATTTAAAGTCCTTTTGGATCCCAAATATATGGCAGCTGAGTATGCATGCATGAGTAAGAGAGAATGACACAAACAGGAAAGAAAGTACGAGTTGGCCACAATTCCTTCTTCAATACCTGGACTGAGGTGACCCCATCTAGCAGCAAGAGATCACCTGTATCAGTCATCTTTCATTCCAAGACTGACTTTGTTTCTTCAGCATGAACTCTGGAGTGATTTAAAAGCAACAGGACATGCTCTTTAAGCACTTTTACAGTAGAAATAAGTGGTTAACTGTAGAGACATCGATCTGCATGAACTTTGGTCTAATTAAGAACACTCCCATCAGAAAT
>WYDI02026372.1:25548-37426 GCA_009867235.2 Psittacus erithacus | reverse complement strand
GTAGAAATAAGTGGTTAACTGTAGAGACATCGATCTGCATGAACTTTGGTCTAATTAAGAACACTCCCATCAGAAATCCCAAATGCAGACATGCTGCACTCATGCAAAGCAAAGCCAGATTCCTAATAGGAACATTAGTTCAGCATCTTACCAGGTTAATCTGTGCCACTATAAAGCCTTCCTGCCAAATATAGGCCTCTCATCCAGATCTCCGTTGGAGGCGGTGTAGTCAAGCTGGTTGTTAAAGTCACAGCCAGCTCCCAAACTGCTTGTCAAAGGGTAATTTCAGAGCACCCAGATCCCTCCCAGCCCCTGCACAGGGCTTTTCCAAGCTATTTATCTTAGAGAAGATGGGGAGCAACTGAGAATCATCAGCCCGCCACCCTGCCTCAGGGATGAGGGATGCAGGGACACCCTGCTCACCCACAATGCCCGCACTAATACAACCACAATACAGCCCATCCAGAGAGAAGAGGACTATTCACTCCTCGAAATGGATCTGAATTTTACACACACATATATATGTTTTGCTACTGTCACACGCAGCACAATGGGTAGTCTCTAAATTCAGGGGCCTTAGAACAGAAAATGAGGTTTGCGCTATTTATCCTGGAATAGATATATAGGGACCAAGAAACCAAGTGAAACCATTTAAGAATCATGGTTCTAAACACATTTCATGCAGATTTTACTAAATCCCTGGTTCCTAATTAGTACCATGTGAGAACAGAGGACACTTTTGAAATTTCACAATATAATGAATTAATCACCACTATATAATGATTTCATAACTTCAATATGTTAGCAACCAATAAATATTCAGAAAGCATAAAATGATGACCTGATTAGGTCTCAAGTAAACGTATTCCATTTAGTGCTTCCTGGCCTTGATATGAACAAAAAGAGGCCCCACAGAGATTTGCACAGAAGCACGTTGGCTCTCAAGCCAAACACACTCATCACCCCCTCTCCCCAGTTGTTGCACTCCTCTTTGCTAGTCAGAGGAAAAGCTACCAAGACATGACATGTTGCCCTCTTCCTCCTTCACAGGGATACTGGACACGGTATTCTTGTAACAAGGCATGCCTATGTTGCAAACTTTACCAGTAGGAAGACATGATGCTAACTATGACTTAGGTGAAGAAGTGCTGGGAAACCCTTCAGAGCAGTTTCACCTGACAATGCACACCTTGAGCTGTACTCTCTGCAAACAGACTTTGAGGAACAGTCTCTGCTGTAAGAATCTTGTAGCTAACCAGATGAAAAAAGATGATGGGAAGCAAAGGCAAGGAGAACAGGACATAACTGCACTGAAAAGAGAGTCCATCCCCTAACTCTAGAATTCACCAGCCTGCTCCTGCTCAGCATCTCCATCAGTACATGACACATCAAGACATAGTTGAGCATAAAAGCCATTAACCCTGATAATTCCTGACTTCTAATCACAATGGAGCAATGAGCTTTTAGGTGGGGGGATATTTTTTTTCTTTAGAAGGAGAATTTTCCACTATGAATTTAATAGCAAAAGCCGAATGAATGCGTGAAAGTGAGTGAGCCAACTTCTTCAGTTGCAACCCTGACAAGATTAATAGCTAGCCTCATTGTCTTAGGCTCCACAAAGAGAAATGGGCTCGATAAACCCTGACTTATTGCCTTATCTTCCCACTGCCTTTCAGAACAATTTTGCCCGGTTTTGTCCAAACAGACTGATATGACATGTAAAAATTACCTTTTTTTTTCTTTCTTCTTTGAAAGCTTTGTGAAAGACTTTTTAAATCTGGCTTAAAAGTAGGGCAGAGGGGAAAAAATGAAAATCCATCCTTCAAAGAATAGAAGTCAATCCCTGAATCCAGCCTGTTTTGGGTGCACAGGCTGTAGAATGTTACAGAAGGCCAGTGTAACATATAAAATCTCCCTAGAACACTAATCTATACCTAGCAATTTGACGAGATAAGAATATGATAACACATTGGCTGGCTGTGATTGCCCGAGGAAAAACATCTCCTTCATAATAATCTTATTATAGGCTAGTAGAGCTATTCTTGCGCCTATTCTTTGTGCTGAGCAATTTATTTTTATGGCTAGTAAAAGGAAATAAATTTCTCAGAAATGGCTCCTTGGTGAATTGAGGTCTGTGTATCTCATTTTTCGTTTATAGATAAGCAAAAGGTCAACTGAATGTTATGTCTTTTATTGCACGGCCTGTTAAGCCTTCTCGTAACAGGAAGAAATAATACGACCGTTCCACCGTTCCCCTCCAAGAGCCTTATTTGAGGGAAGCCTTCTGTTTTGTGAGGTTGGAGCAAGACACAGAAGATCAGTCTCTTGTCACAGGGCATTTGTCTTGCCTGCAAGATTTAATAGACTGCACAAGATTAGATGTAGTAGATATTGCTATTGTGAAAAAAAACCCTGGTAAGAAACACTCTGGGACCCTCCAGCATTCTCATGTGTTCTCGTCACGCATAGATACACCCAATATCATAAACCTACTAGACAGTGCTGGGTGTCTTCTGTGAAGTTTTCCATTCCTAGCTAGAAGAAGGTGCAGCACATGGAAGCGCATTCCCTCTTGTGTAAGTTAGATGTAAAGCTGGGATCCTTACAGCACTTCATTGCTCCAGGTTTACCTGCTGAGAGTCACCCTATTGAATCACAGCTTGCTCTTTTCTCACTTTGCCCTTTCTTCTGCTGCAGTTGGAATAACAGGGGCTATGATCTCAACTGACCTTTAAGAGAAGGTGTGAAAATGGCTAATGCAGCAAGTGTGGCTGCAAAACCTCACAGCAGGGTACTGCACTTGCTGGGGTAGGGCAAAAACAAGCAAAAAGGAACAAAAACCACCCCAACCAGAATGACTTTCTGGAAAGAGCAGCTCTTGTGAACACCTAGCAGCATGTTCTTGACATTTTGAGTATGTTCACAGGAACAAGGGTGTGCAGAGGGCAATGAGTGCCAGAGCCTGGTATTTCCAAACTGTACTGTGCCTTCTTTGTGGACATAAAGCAAAAATACAGGCTGAACAAAGCCAGCAGTTTTTCATTACACATGCACAGCTCTCATTCCACTGTCATCCCATCTTCCTTTCAGGAATCCTTGCTATGAGGCCTCCCCTCTGCCCTTGGGTTCTCTTCTCTTTAGAACTGCCTCATTCTCTTCATGCACCAGCACCCATGATCTATATGAGTAGGGCATAGCCCATTAGTGCTCACCGAATCCTCTGATCCAGTGTTTGTCCAAGCCCAGTTGGAGAAACAATACAGGAAAGAAGGTCTCATATTTTTGGAGAGTTAATAAACCCATGGGTGCATATATTCTTTATGATCTTGTTGCAGTGCTGCAAAAGGAAGTCCCAACTATCTCTTTCAGAAGTTCTGCCAGTTTCATAAACACAATGATTCTCTTGCTAATAAAACTGTTTGAGGAAAACAAGCCTTGCACTTCCACCTTTCTCTGATAGATTTGACCTGCATGTCCCTGAGTCTACAGAGGCACAGGGAAAGCAGATGAACTATGACTGAGACCTTGTTTCTGAAGAAATCACACCCTAACCTCACTTTAGATGTAGTTAAATATTACTGCTGGGTACTTAAAGCTAAAGAGAGAATGCATTTCTCAAATAGCTTTTTCGCATCAATTTTGCCCTAGAATGCCTATTTCATTTGTGTGTATTGTTCACATGGCTCAGCATCTGCATCCTGCACCCTTCCTGCTCTGCTTTCTCATTTAGCATTTGGGATCTGAATTACGTACCAGTTACGCTGCTAAAATGAGCTCTTAGAAATAACCTTTTCCTCATGCACTGAAGCAGTTACAATTCCCTGACATAACTCATCTAATCACCACCTCAATGAGCAGGGCTTAATCTAAATGCATGTACTGAGCACCTGCCACATGTACTCTCCATTTATCTTACATTAAAACCTACCATGGACCTTTGATACATTATAGATGACTATATCAGTCTGTACATGGCTTAAATTAGGACCAGCCACTCAAAGGACATTACAATTATCTCTTCACAGATACATAGCTTTAATTAAGCTATTCTTCCATGAGGGATTAACAATCAGATCCTAGGCTATATATGGCAAGAACATGAAATGCAAAGCTCTGATCATTTTGGCACTCTCAGATCACTCGAGCTGTAAAAATTAAAATGCCTTGGAAGGAAGAGCTCATCGTAGCTGAGAGATTGCACTACCTGCCAGTGAAACTGACTGCGTGTTCACTGCAGTCAAACATCCCCAGAACAAGTCCGAGTCTTTTAACAGGCGAAGAACAGAGTTCCCTGTTGACTTGGCTGAGCTGACTGCATTTCACGCAAGAGTTCAGACTTTTCCTCCCTCCTCTTGTCTCTGTTTTGAAGATAGGCTGTAAGTGGCACAGTTTAGCTTGTCTAATCTCTTAAGGGTTTTTTTTATATACATCTTTTATTCTGCTGTTGCCTTACCACACAGCTTTCATTTCCTTAGGGAACAAAGTGGTTGAGGTCTAACGGGCTTGTTTTTCCAGCTCTCACCACTGAGGAAGAATCCTGGCTGCAGGCTCTGTATCTGCAGTAGGGCTGCAGATTGCACTGCAATTTTCCAGTCCTGCCCTTAGAACAGTGACCATGACTCATGGTAACAAGCTTGCAAAGTGCACATGTGGAACAAAAAACTCTGACTAAAACCAAGCCCACAAAAGCCTTCAAAGGTTCCATGCTCAAGTCATTTCACTTGACTTCTTGTCACTGTAGCACCAATGCACAGGGCACAGCAGGAGCCCGGGATGCACATTGGCCTGTTGAAGCACACACACAGTTTTATACATCACCTTGAATGGCAGAGGTAAATGTCTTGGTTCTCTTTCTGGCTCCAGAGCCCTTTTCCGTACAGGCTTTTTGCAACAGAGCACTCATGACTGCCTGCCATCCACATGGTCAGAAAGACCATGCTGTTCTGAAAAGGGATTCTAAACCAGGCTCCCAGATACAGCTGCTAGGAGTAACATCCAGAGACTCAGCCTCAGAGAAGACGCTGCATGGCACTGTCCAACAAAGCATCATTTGGTAAAGGCATTTGTATACCTTGGAGTTTAGCTCAGCCCTTAGCAATCATATGAACTCCTTACATTTCAGCATGTTCACTGCCCAACTCTATCACTTGTGCTTTTCCCCATTCCCTATAGATGACAGTCAATAAAGCTTTTTCCTTAATGATGGGTTTAATTTCATGAAGCTGCAGTCATAAGATGTAATAAGAAATGTAATTAAAATTCTATGACAACACTATTCATTAACTGCATGAGTTTATTGGGCATAAAAACCCATAAAAGAGACCAATATCAGTGTAATGGACTATGGAAACTTACAGATTTAGAGAAAATAAAGCCATCTCAAGTGATACAGCCCACTAATGAAGGTTAAACACATTTTCTATTTTTCAGCACTCAAACCAGGACTTGTCAAACCAAAGCAGCAAGCTGGCTCCTCTCAGAGCTGCCTCTTAAGCATCCCTGCCAGTTCTTTCACAGTCTGCTTCCTCCCCACTCAAGAAACTTCTAAGTACTCTGCCTGTGACTTGATTCCCCTCTTTCTTGTAGGTATCCTATTTTCCTTAATAAAACCTTAATCACACGCTCCTTAGCCACACATATAGTGTCTTTCATCCTCAATATGGACACACTTTGGAACAGAGGAGAATTAACCTGAGACAGTCCTCAGCCCACGGTTGTTTCAAGCCAGGAGGCAGGTAACCACACGAGTTTTTTGCATGTTGAATAGCTAACAAAGTCCAAAGGATCATTCACAACAAACAGAGAAGTACACACAGTCAGGATATTGCTCAGCACTGATTGCAGTTAGGGTTTTTGGGTTCTTCAGCATAGTACAGGAAAGATGAAGCATCCTTTTTACTAAAAGGGTATTTGGGGCAGAAGTGAGGCAAAACAGAATAGTGAATATGATGTGCATGGAAAAAAGTTCACTTATCAAATTTAAGCTTAATTATAAATCACTATGTCTAGTTTTTAAGGGTATGGGAGCTGAGCTCCCATAGTCTCTTCTGAAGACCCCATTCCAAAGCATGTAAGACACTTATTTCTTTAATAAAGCTTTTGCATAAAAGGGGACATTGCATATGCCTGCATATTCAGCACACACTCAGAAATGTGTTAAAAGCAGTTCAGTTAAATGATCCCAATACAAATGATGTATGTCTCTGGATATTCAGAATATATACTATAGATGGGCAACAGGTAACCATTTTATTTTGCTGGCAGGAGGCAGCCAGTAGTGCATCAGAAGAGATGCAAGCGGAAGGATACAACAAAGCAAACTAAAAAAGATCCACACACACACAGAGAAGAAAACTAAACCCACCAAAAAACCTAAGACATCCCTTAGCTGTGAATTTCCATGGCCAGCAGAGCTATGTAAATACCACTGCACTGACAGTCAACTAGGCTCTGTGGCATTGATGGAAATTATATAGAACTCTAGTGATGCTAATGATTTTCTGCTAATTTGCAGTAGTATTGCAAGATGTAAAACCTCCTTTCTCACATCAGTGACTACATGTACCTCTCATCAGTATGAAAACCAACTATGGTCTTCTCCCAGAATAAATGGAGCAGAAAAGACAGAGGCTTCAGAAGGGTCAACTCTGCATTTTTCAATATATACATGAATTCATAAAGGCAAACCAGATTATTTTATTTTTCATTTATATTAAATGCAATAAAAGACCGTTTCTTGCCTCACACAGTATTTTTAATTCCATAAAGGAGAGAATATCAAAAAGGAGGGGGAAGACAAAGCCATGTTATTTTAACAAAAGCAGCCATTACACAGATTGCCAAAATTGAAGTCAGCAAATACTGTACATAAGCAAGCTGAATACACTTCCACCTTCTCTAAGCAGACATCTGGAAGCATATCTCAGACATTAGCATCACCAGATGTGCAGAATTCTCTACATTTACTGTAGGATTTGGGTTTTGTGTTGTTTTGGGGTGGGTTCTTGTCTCGTTGGGTTTTTTTAAAGCTCATTTGCTTTGCTTAAGAAGTAGACAAGAAGGTTGTGAGAGGTTTTGAAACCAAGTGGTTGTCAAATGCCCAGCATAAATCACACTGACGGGGCAGCATAGAATGATGATTTGACTCTCTCCCCAGCACCAGCTTCTACCGAGATCAATATAAATTTCCAAATGTTTGGAGTAAATGTATGTAAAATTGTTCCAGTACCATAAACATTCTTTTCATTGTTTTCTTCCCCCTCCTTTCCCCCCAGATGCCATTTGAATGGGGCTCTGCAAGCCCTCCTCCATTTGACACTCTGCTTCCCCAAGCAGGCTGTCAGCATTTGATTAATGGTTCAGATCATGCACACCACACTTGCCAAAGACACGAAATACTCTGTTCAGCTCTGACTTTGCAACGCATATTCTCCCTCTGATAAGCTTCTTGCAATCCCACAGTCTATTTTCATGCCTTGCTTACCACGAGACCTGTGAAATTTCTCCCCAGCAGTCAAGCCACAGGCTGAGGTTTTTCATGGCAGGTGGCCCAATTTTGTTATTGTTTAAACTGCACAATGATGTGGATGGAACCACATTGGTCACGTATTGTACATGAGTGTTATATACATAAAAAAATTAACGTTCCCATGGTGTTAGAGTTCCTCTTGAGATTGTATATGGAAAATTAATATGTGTGTGTCTAGAATTGTCTTTATGTGCAGAAAAACACAGAGTTACTGCAGAAGAAATATATGGGCTGATCTGTGCTCTTATTGCTGCTTAGACTGCAGCAATTTTCATCTAAGACATTTTCTTTACGCAGCAATCTAGTAAATGAGATTAATCAGAGACCTTGAAAACAATAGTTCAGACGGTAGGTGAAGAAGAGTTGCGCATGTCTTCTGAACTGAACCCCAGCTGTAACCCAGTCCAGGTTTTCATGGGATACTCCTTCTTCCCAATCAGGTCAGAATCATGGAGTGTGGGAATTGCTTTCATTTTCTTTAGGATTTTTACTTCTGGACACATGTACTTATCTAAAGGATCTTCTGTTCCAGAAGGTCAGAAACTTAATGAATAAATCCAGCTGGAAGAAGCTTAGGCACTTGGATAGGTACTGCCTGGCTTGATATAAGAGGGACTGAACTCCACAATTAAAGTTCCAAACACTGATTACACTAAAATCATTTTAGCTAGAAATAGCAGTGCTGTGAAGTTCCTAAAGTAGACACAATAATTAGCTGGAGAACCACTTTGCAGTTGCAGAAAGGAGGATTATGGCACAGGAAAAAAGAGAAAAGTCATTGATTTTCCCTTTTATTCCTCATTATTGTCCCTCATACCTTTAATGGAAACAAAACTCTAAAGGCTGATCTGCACTATAAAGCCAGTTCCAGCATCAGCATTTAAAGACAGTGAAGCTGCAAACATTTAACACTAATGAAACTGAGCATAGCCCCATCCTCAGGCTGCTCAAACAGATGGATTAAATTCTGTTCCACACCTGACAGAGAACATTCTGAGTCTGTTCTGTTCTTTAATTTTCACTAATTCTTAAGTTTTCTAGGGACCACCTAGAACATATGCTGCTCGTTACTTCTTCATGTACAATGGAGGTCCGGAAGGTTACAAGCATGTGACTTTTACTGACTGTTGCAAAAGTATGTAAGAGCATGACTGCAACTCTGAAAGCTATTCTATCAGAAAGCAGGAATAGCTATTCCCTCTTTTTCAGAACAAAACAGCTAAGGAACCTTAAATTCATTTATCAAACAGCAGACTTAACATATACAAGAAGGAACATATTTCTACAGAAATCTTTATCTTAAAGTGTGGAACTCATTGCCACGGGATGTTTCACGCAGCAAAGCAGCGAGGATTGCAGCTTTTGCCCTTTGCTATGAAATAAATCAAACGCTATTTATTTTCTCAATCTCTTTAGTTTTCATCAGCCCTTGGGTAGCCCAAGCCAATTCAGCCATCTCAGAAAACAATGACGGGAATGCTGGGAGCTTCCAGCTCTCCCCTGAAGTTTTTCCACCCTCCAGCTCCAGAAAATTACCTAGACTAAATGTTTACAGGACAGAAGAGTTGTCAGACACTTATCCTGTGCCATCTGGCAGAAATTTGCACCCCCCAAAATCATCTTTTTTTAGGAGTTCAAATACAAAGTTCAAAGGAAAAACTAAGAATAAACAACATATTTCACCTGGTATTGAAACCCCCTGAGAATTTCAGCGTTACCTTATTTCATCCTGAGACCATAAATCTCCCCACGTTTATACCAAGGTTCAGGGCTTTGCTGGGACAAACAGACTTTTCACACATTTTTCACACCAACTTCACACGATCCTCATCAACAGCACTGATGAGTTTTTCAGAAGGAGAAAACAGACCTGAAAATCCTAGCACTTGAAGACACAGTTTAAATCTCAGCCTACTTTTGAACTGCTTCTATTCATCTTTCTGTCTATAACAGGCTAAGACAAATCAGTACATGCTCAAGAAGACAGCGTAGTAGATGTCTGGGCAGACGTGTATCTCAGGAGCCAGATTCAAGCTCTGTGCAACTCAGTGGGAATGCAAGTATTTAATTCTTTGACACTTGTTAGCTAATGTAAGCTCTTTATTTGCAGATATTTCCAAGACCAAAGCTCTCACAAGACCGCCCAAACCCTAAAATCCTGCCCTTCCTGCATGTGTCATTTTATTATTCATTAGTACCTGCATTTCTGAAGTTCAAATTAGAAATGCTACAGGTCTTCAAGAGGGAGTCATTCACACTTTAATATATGGCCAGACTTAGGGTCTTGACAGACTTATGTCCCTCCAAGACACTTATTTTTGAATATCTAAAATCCAAACTTTATAGCCTTTTTTAAAGGCAAACTGCTGCTTTGTATTCTACCTATCACTCCCAGTTATTGAGAGTTTACGTGTACTTTGATTTATTATCACGAAAAGGCAGTGAGGATAAAAATACTCTTAAAGGTTTATTAATATTCACATCACTTGACATTTGTGCAGAAGCCTTGTCTTAAGCTAACAGAACATTATCAAGCTTAACCTTGTGATTTTATGCTGTTAGCAAATGAACAGGTTTAATGTTTTTAAACCCTTATCAATTGCTCTTCAGTCCCTGCCTTTAGAGCATGATCTCCATCAAAAGCTGCTACAAATGTCCTCCAAGTGACCTCAAAAGGAATCCAAATAGGCAGAGAGCCCATTTTGAGAAGCACAACAACTTGTTTTGTAGATTCAAGTGAAAAGAGACATTAAAGCAAAGAGGATTACCTGGGGTTGCCTGGGGAGGGTGATGCCTCAGTCACCTCCTACTAACCAATTTCTTTCAAAACACGATAGAGTGCAGGTTTACCACTGGAATAAATGCCCTGTCCTACATACTTGAAAAGGGGAAGGAGCAGTCAGCTGTGTCTTTTGTATCAATTGAAGAACCTGAAGGTGTGCTTTTTTGCAGGAAACAGGAGCCTCAGGAGATTAGAAAGAAAAATTAAGTATATCCCATAAAGGTTCTTAACCTGCTTATTGAGCAGATCTATATCAACAAAACCTGTTTTCCTAGTTCTGGTGACTTAAAATTAGTTGTATAAGCCTAGTTTCTAAAGTCCCAATATTAGGTATAGAAGCTTGAGTGGCATCTTCTCACTGATATGCTCAGCAAAAGAAGCAAGAGTTGAATTATCTTGGAAGAGTGATAGAATTGCAGTTCCTGTGACCATCCCTTATTTATGCCTCAGTTTATCTTGGAAGAAAGAAAAAGGCTTTTTTAAAGTAGTTGTCAGTCAACCCTTCCTGCTGCAGCAGAACCATCAAGAAAACAAGACACAGGTAGTATTAGTCCTGGTGAACAAGAAAGAAATATTGACTCACTAATGCATTCTATGCAATGAGTTCTTCTCTCATTAGTATTGTACCCCAAGGCTCCATTAGATAGATCAAACAATGCTGCAGCCTGAACGTGATATACAAAGACCATAATAAGGGCGTTCTTTAGTTTCTTGGAAGGGCAGGAAGCATTAGGACAACGGAACACAGACATCTTAGGACCATGCTCATCTTTTTGTTTTAAGTTATAGCAGTATATTCTGTTGTTCTCTGGCCACAGGATATTATTCTGCCATACCTTCTCCTTCCTGTTTAAGTAGGGAAAAACCTGACGGATGGGTAGGTATGGGGTTTCTCTCATCCTTCATAGACTTTTAGGCCAGAAGAAACAGTCACAGCTGCGTTGTTCTCTTTCAGAACAGAAATTAGTAAACTGTACACAGTCATTTCTCTATCAAAATCACAGCTACTGTTCTGCTGTTCAACTCAGTTCATTTTATATGGAGGAGGGAAAACCCACAGCAGATCTGGGTGAGTGGTTAGTTACCTTCAGTGTTAAAGACAGCAGTGGTTGACTTTAGCCAGCTTTACCTTCCAACCACTGGATATCTTTACATGCTTTCCCTAACAGCTCTGGGTTAATGAAGCTGTCTACTATCTATTAGTGGATAAAAATCACCTTTCAACCTCTTCTTTAATAAACTCAATAGATTGAGGGAAAGGGACATTTAGCTTTCTCAAAAAAGTGTGAAAGAATACCAGTCCTTCCACATCCCCAGAACAGGGTTTATGCAGATGTGATCAGAGGCAGGCATTGTACCAGTCCCCACAGTCAAAGTATCCAATACAAGCTTGTTGGGAAGTTGACAAAAATAGGGATTTAAATGGAAAATTTAAGGTGTCTAATGAATATTCCTTTCTTTCTTAGATATTCAGCCTTAGTTGGCTCCCAGTGTTTGAAAGGCTCTTCGAGCAAGGGCAGAAACAATGTGCTTTTTTAAAGATTTTTTTGTACTTTTTGTATCTATTT